>OY284476.1:28000571-28157177 GCA_958336345.1 Dorcus parallelipipedus | reverse complement strand
AAGAATTTTACAAAATAGATAATATATTACCAAGTTATACTATTTGACAAAAGATATTTCAGATTGTTGGTACAATAAGAAAAAATACAAGGAAGGAAGCGAAGTAACTACAGAAGAACCTTGTTTAAACTGCACATGCAACAAAGGAATGCCTGTTTGTTATCTAAGAGTGTGCCCGCAACTACCAAATGCCCCGCCTCGAGGCTGTATTCTTCTCCACAAGTATAAAGCTTGTTGCCCAGAACTCATATGCGAAGGTTGGATAGAAAAATGTAAATTTAATAAAACAAATAAGAGCATTTTTACTTTCAGATAGACCTTCCTTCAGGAATGGAATGGAAGCTCGATCGGATCCGAACGATTTAGATGTTTTTGACATAACACTAGAAAGAGGTATTTCTAATACAATGTTTGTACTCGTTAGCTGGCTCGTTAGTGGAAAACATGACGTTAACAATATGATAATGTGTAATAACTCGGGTCTAAATAAAAACCTGGTCAAGTAGGCTACATTTAGTAATTCTGCTATCTAAATGCAATGGATAAATTCTCGATCACAACCCACTTGACCAGGTTTTTATTTAGACGCTCGTTATAATAAATATTAAAATATACCGAATACATCGTCAATGGTACGGATTCCTTCAGTAGCTCCTTAACTATTAATTGATCGGTCGATGTAGAAAGGTTATATGTTCATGATGGATACTTTTGAAAAAAATGATAAAAACTGATTATTAATTTTGTCCTTAGAGTTACGATGAAATGCTTTGAAGTTGAAAAGTTTGAAGACTGTAGACATGTGTTCTTTCTGCATTAAATAAAAATAATGCCAAGATGCAGATGAAAAACGAACACATATACGAGTACTATCAAATTTTGTTTTATTATTATTATTATTATTATTTTTTTGTTGGCCAAGTTAGTATTTCTTCGTACAAATATTTATACTCTTACAGTATACCATTTAACCGCGTTTCTTCATTAACGCCGTTCCTATTGAATATATGGAAAAATGTTTTATACAAAAGTATCATCTTTCAAGTTCCGCATAATTTAAAATTATTTTCAAATATACAGGCTGTCCCAATTTGGCTGTACGATGTGTAACTTCGTTATTTTAAATGGAATACCCTATGGAACTATATAACGAATTTGAGCTTGTCAGGTTATTTTAGGGTAAGTTTGATAAGAGTTCCCTATACCTAAGTCCTATGGTTTTTAAAATATTAGACTTTGTTTACGGTTTTTGGAAAATACAGGTGTAACTTTTATAAATAATATCTCATTAACGAAGAAAGTTAGAATGCAAATATTGTGATACTGTTACAAGCTAAGTGGAAGGTATCTACCGCAGTAACAAAGTTTACTTTTCTTTAAACAGGGATTCAGTAAAACTATTTCCATTTCGACAACAATTGAAGGGCAATAACTTTTGTTTTTTAAATGGTGCGGTGTTATTTTTATATTAGCGTTAGATGCTCCATAAAATTATCTTTCAATTAGCTATACACTTCCCTATACCAATTACTGACGGTTGAGGAGATATTTAATATTATTTCATAATTTCTGCATTTTAACATATTAATTATTTCATATTAAATTATATATTATTATATATATTAAATGAAGAGTGAGTATTTACTCAAACATTTTACTTATTGACGGGTTAAAATAGAAGACAAAGCACAGAATTAGAGATTTTAGAAGGACTACTCTGAATTATATCATGTTCTATCGCGTTAACAGTTAATCAGCACAAGAAATATTTTTTTCCGTGTGTAATAAAAATAAACAACAAAATACAATATTAATTAATATAAACTGTTTCTATTAACACGCAGCAGTAGTTGTTAATCTTCAGTGCTGCCAGTGCCAGTATAACCTAAGAGTTCATGTAAAGCAAAAAGAGAATTTGCCCGGGACATATTTCCTTTAACCCTTTAGAACTTTCTACGGAAGGACTGGATCTGTACCGTTTATGCCACTAACGTAAATAACGCCTTCGAGACTCCCTCCGCGCGGGGGGCTCATCAAACGAGAGGAAGAAAATAGTGATTCGAGATCATTCTAGACGTAATAATTTCAGTTGCGGAGGGCGTAGCGTAGTGGTTTATGCACTACTCGTATATGATCCCCCTATTTGTCAACTCGAAATAACCAAAGTATTGTTACGGTAATTTCCGTAAAGGTTTAGCGTAGACAAAGCCAGATGATTAAATAAAAAGTCAATAAATTTGACAGTCCATGAATGTATTACATTAACTAATTCAGTTAGTCACAGATATACATTTTCTTTGCACCGCCTACTCTGATCTGACTTTTATTTGCTCACTTTTTATTTATTAAAAGTAAACATAGTGGACGAATGATACATGATTACACTTATCTAATATTACATGTTACATCACGCTGCGTCTGCAAATCTGTCTATTACAGCACTATTAGCCCTGGCGTACATTGGGACACAGGCAACGCAGGGCAGGGCTGCCCAACACAGGGCAGTTTTTTGTGATCTATATGAAACTAAAGCCCCTGTCACATCATTAGTCAGTTTGATCAAACTGGACTGACAAACTAAACTAATGACATCACATGACATCATGAAAGCTGTTTGAGCAAATTTTCTAAATTTTAGGGGCGCCTCTATATCCATCAGTCAGTTTGATCAAACTTGCCTTATGTTTAGTAGATTTAAATGCACAGGAAGAGGCGCGAAACGGAAGTCTAACGTCTAACCTAACCTATAAGGCTAACACTGCCACTGCTTTTTTTCTATACATTTTTGCGTGACTTTTTTAAAATGACGATTTTCAGAAAAAATTTAACCTCTAAGTTTGGTCAAATTTCTAGTGATAGTGTGACAGCGCAGTTTAACGAAATAACGAATTTGATAAGTTTGACGTCATTGATGTAGTTTGTCAGTCCAGTTTGATCAAACTGACTAATGATGTGACAGGGGCTTAAGTGCCGATTGTACAATTACGGCTTGACTTTAAACTTTGCTCAATTAGTTGTCTTTAGGTACAATTCATGCTATAGGCATAAAGCGAAGGTTAAAGTTAAACTATAATTATACAATCGGCACTTAGTGTTATTTTATTGTTATTCTTGAAATTTGTAAATTCTTCAGGGTGCCGATTCTAATTCAACATTTCGACTAGAAAATTGTTTCGATGTCCAAATCTTGCATTACTTTTCAATGAAAGATTTCGATGTCGAAACAGTTTTCGAGTGGAAATGTTGAATTAGATAAAGTGGCACTTTGTCGAACGAGTTTGTAAATTGCGAGCCAAGTCGAAGCCGCGGCTAGTAAGCATACAAGTTCGACAAAGACACTTACCACGACTACTACTTACTCAGCCATTTATTTTGAAGCGCTCCGCTGCGCGTCGCGCTTTTAAACCCGTCGCGCGTGCTTTAAAGGCTTTCTTATGCACTTGTATTATAAGATACTATTATTTACCTTATAATACGTTATAAACGACGCTGGCATTTCGATGACACCAAAAATTGCGATGCGAGCGCAAAAATGTTATTACTTTTTGAATTAATTTGAATGACAAATTAATTTGACATTTAATTGGATTCGACGATAATGCAGGCAATTCTTTTTACAAATTACCTCAAAAGGAATTAAAAATCATACTAATTGATCCAAAATAAACAGATTTCAACAGCATTATTGAAAAAGAATCAAATGTAAAACAATTAATTGGTCATCATTTATAGATAAACAATAATATTAATTAGAATCGATTAATGTCCCTTCAAAAATAGGTCGAAGTAGGCTTCGTCACAGTCAGGTAAAATATTTTACCTGCCTAGGCAGTTAAGAGCAATCTTACGAAATAACTCCATATACGAAAACCATTAAAACGGGCGAATTCATAGAGACTTTATTTCTGAATATAATTAATTCATTTTTTTTTCTATATACCCGACAACTAGCACTACAAAGTGACCATAGGAAATTTCTCTATCATCATCTGGTAATTAAGAAAAAAATAATTAACATTGAAAAATTGTAGTTGAACTTTACAGCGATAGTAAAAATACTTCCAGATGGAATTTTGAAAAACGCGTTGGTCACTTTGTAGATTGAAGTTTTGTTAACAAATCAGTGAAAACAGCTTTTAAAAATATGTAACCATAATTAAGTTAAGAAGTCGCCCGATTTGTATGTTTTTAGTGAATTATTTCTGTAAGGCGTGAATATATTCTCCCCACCTTAAGAGCTGGGGGCGGTAACAAAATAGACAATCACGTGATCTTTTTTCACAGCCTGAGAATATATTTTGCGTTCCGATTTTTTAGGGGTTATTGCGCATGATCTCAGATAGGATTAAGGCGGGTAATTTAAACATATTTAAGTTTGTGCACTGCTTTTTCCAGTACATTTTTGGTATTTTAATATTTATTTATACATACACTGAGGTCTAGCAACAAGTACATTTCTTGTTAGTCAAGAAAAGATCAACTTCACTATCTGTAAATAGTATTCAAAGGTACGGCTTTTTCCACAGTTGGAGAAAAAGGTATTTTTAGCCGGCTAAATTACATCACTAGGAAAATTACATTTTTATAGAATCATCGTTTTGCCTATTCTGACGTACAACTTTTTTGTGTGAACTTTCGCGTCCTGGCATTCTTCGTTGATTAAATAAAAAAAAAATTTTGAGACGCATTTCACTTCGAAAACATTATTTTGTGTAACTAACTTTTGCATCAACTCCTTTTTCTCGTTATTTATTAAATGCACTCCTTAAAAATTTGAAGTGGGACACTTACGTTTTTTTCTTTTTTTTTTGTAAATTTGTGTTTGACTCAACCTATGTGTATTAGAAGCGAAATAGTAAAAATATAAAAATGTACATTTAAATAGAATTAGAAGAAAAGTTAGAAGCGAAATAGTAAAAACATTAAATAGAATTAGAAAAGAAGTTCAAATGAAGTTAGCAATAACTTTCAAAAATAAAGAAAATTCTAAAACTATACCAAAACAGTTTCAGTATTTATCTATTAGTATAAAAATCTAATAATTAAGTAATATTCAATAACTTAAAATGAATATTTTTAGAAATTGATTCGAAATTGACCTATCAAGTAATTTTGCGTTAGGCGTACTCAACTTCTTCAAAAATGACAGCGTTGTCTTATTTTTAAATCAAATATTTTTAGACGAAAATAATCTATTAATAACGGGCTTTCGATAGTGTAAAAACAAAAAGGGACATATTTTTTGTTTGGACACAATTAAATCTTAAACTTTCATTCCGCATACTCCAGGACATCGAAAATCTAAGGTGATTTGAAAATTTGTTCAAAATTAGTATGTAATTGAAAATAAAAAGATACACAATGCTTTTTTTACAGTACTAAACGCCTCTTTATTTGATTTAAAAATAAGACAACGCTGTCATTTTTGAGAAAACGAAACGCGCGTCCTGCGGAACTAAAGTTTAAGATTTAATTGTGGCCGAACAAAAAATATGTCTCCTTTTGTTTTTACACTATCGAAAACCCGTTATTAATAGATTTTTTCGTCTGAAAACATATCATTTAAAATAAGACAACGCTGAGAAAAACGAAGTGCGCGTCGGAGTATGCGGAACTAAAGTTTAAGATTTAATTGTGGCCGAACAAAAAATATGTCCCTTTTTGTTTTTACACTATCAAAAGCCCCTTATTGATAGATTATTTTCGTCTAAAAATATTTGATTTAAAAATAAGAAACGCTGTCATTTTTGAAAAAGTTGAATACGCCTCGCGCAACATTACTTGATAGGTCAATTTTATTTTTATTTTATTTATATATATAATTAGACGTACAGTACATCGTATATAGTGGTCTAATATACAAACTTAAACATTAAATAAACAACTAATACGTTTTATAACATTAATAATACTTAAAATTTGCATTTTCAAAATTACGTCCTAACTTTTATTTTCTTTGCACAATTTTCAATTAATTTTTTCAAATTTGTTCCACTTAAATTATTCCAATCTTGAATTGCTTTTTTAAGTACAGGTTTTCCAGAGTCTTTAAGATTTCTTCTAATGCAATATAGTGATTTATAAGCTTTTTTTGAAGATATTCTGAATATGACTACTTCAATTTTAATCATTTCTAAAGGTCACTCCTAGATATTTACACGTATCATTATATGTTAGTAATTCATTTTCTAATTTGTATGAATGGGTCTGAAATAATTTTGTAATACCAAACGATACTGCAACACATTTCTTTGTATTAATTTCCATTTTATTTTCCTCACACCACATATGAATTTTGTCTAAATCTTTCTGGAGTAAAATCCAATCTTATGTATTTTTTCTTTTATTATAAATAACGCAGTCATCAGCAAATAATTTCGTTTCGCAACTTAAATTTTGTGAAATATCATTTATAAATATAATGAATAATATTGGTCCGATCACACTACCTTGAGGTACTCCAGAAATGGCAGTCAGCTCAGATGAATAGATATTATCTATTCTAACTCTCTGTTTCCTGTCCTTAAGATATTCGTTTATCGATTTTACAGCTCGCATATCACACCCCAAATTTTGTAATTTTCTTATAATAAAATCATGAGGAACTTTATCAAAGGTTTTTGTAAAATCGATGAAAATTGCGTCTACCTGTCCCTTGTCATCAATTATTTCTGCCAATTCAGTATGAAAATTTATCAGTTGAGTAACACAGGAAAAATGTTTTCTAAAACCATGTTGATTTCTTTTAATAATATTATGTTTATCACAAAAATATTGAAGATAGTTCGTCAGAAATTTTTCTAAAATGTTGCATACTATACATGTTGAACTAATTAGAATCAATTTCTAAAAATATTCATTTTAAGTTATTGAATATTACTTAATTAGTAGATTTTTATACTAATACATAAATACTGAAACTGTTTTGGTATTTATTTTAGAATTTTTTTTATTGCTGAAAGTTATTGCCAACTTCATATCGGCTTCAAAAGAAATAAACTTTTTTGATATTTTCTTAAACTGTGGCCTTTTCTTCAATCAAAAATTGCAAGATGCGAAATATTTTTACATTCTGGATTTAATAGTTATTTATGTACCATTTATGAGCAAGCAAACGAGGTCGATAAAGACACTTTGCTGCCGTGGTACATATATAGTATATTGTGTCACAAGGGTAGAAAGTGAGCATTAGCAGCCCGCTCGCTTCGCTTCGCTCGCTCGTGCAGCTCATATCGAAGGGCTGCTAATGCGTTTCTGCGTGTGTGACACACAACTGTTTTTCGCTTAGCCCAAAATGAAATTCAAACTTTGTCTAAAAACTGACATTTCTGTGAAATGTCAAAGCGCGCAAATGAAAGTCAATGTGTTGCTAGGTTACGAACTATAAATCGTGTTGTTATGAGTTTAGCAGCCCTAGGGCAGATAAACATTACTTTCCGTCACATTTTTAGGGTTAATATGAGTTACTTTCACATATGTTAGGCGAAAAATATTTTTTCGACTACTACATACTCAACCATTTCTTTTGTAATATCCAAACCTTGCAGATTTATATCTATGTTTATATCTTCGTAAATTTTTGAAAAATTTATTTCATTTACCTTATAGTAGGTACATTATAAACGACACTGGCGTTTCGATGACACCAAAAAATGTGACGCCAGTGCAAAAGACTTTTACGTTCTGCAAACAAAAAACAGTCACTTCGCGTCATGATGTTTGTCATGTACTTAATTATCAACATTTTTTAACAATTTTCGAAAAAAATATATGTAGATACATATTTACATTTATATATTTACCGCCGATTTTTCTTTTCCTATATGTGACCTTCTTGTTAATGGAGTATAATTTACCCATGTTTACAATTTAAATAAATAAAATAATGAATTTCATTACACTGTTGAGCTGCAGGTAATATTAAAATTGCGCATGGGCATGAAATAGGATTATACGTAAAATTCTTGGTGTTGCAGCTCCAATCCTCTTCAATATTTTACAAATATAGATAACTACTTGTTCCTTTTCTATTATACGACGCATACGTGCAATTAAAAATAAAGTCTACTTTGAACGATAATTGCGTCTTATTACAATTTACCGTAAAAAATGTGTAAGTATTTGAATATAATTATGTACATGCATGTGTATTTCTGAACCCGTTGAATATTGAACATTATGACCGAACGCAGCCTAGTAAGTTGCTTATGATGACGGAACCACCGACACGCAAGAGTTATTATCGTTCTTTCGCAATATGTGTTGAACAGAGATAGCTCTAAGCAACTAATGTTGATGGTTTTCAATAGCCGCATGGTCGGCAGGCGACTGCCAACCAACCAATCATAATATCACAAATATTTCCCCTTAACGTAGCAAAGTAGGGATAGTAAAATGCGAACTTCTGAGGGGTAACTTTGTAGGATTCCTCTTAAGTACCGCTTTCTCTACTTGAACGGATATGGTAAAATTGTCTTTTCGAATGTGGTAGTCCGACTTCAACCGAACGCATCGCATCTTGCGGCTTGTGTGGTTTCCACTTTACGCAATTTTATAAACATGGCACGTATCACATTTTAATAGTCACCAGCGGTATTTAAACGGTTTCAATTTAATATTCACAAGAGTTTGATTTTTTAGATGCCCCTAATAAATTTATTTTTTTCCATTTCGTATTTGCATGACCTTAATAAATACTAAATAAATAGTGAGGAGTTAATAGTACCCCGACACTCACATGTGTATAAGGGATCTGATTATATATGTATATATACTTGCATGACCTTAGTAAATAAGCCCTTAACGGGTCAGACACTTATTTTGAATCACCCTCTATTAGTACACTATTAGCTTGACGCGCTCCAAGGTCCAAGCGAGGTTCGACTAACTGGCGCATATTGTGCTTGCAACAATGGTCGCGTTCAGGCGACCACAGCAGCTGAGTTGCTAACTCAGCAATCGTTTGTGATTGGCTCACATTAAGATAATAGCCAATCACAAACGATTGCTGAGTTAGCAACTCAGCTGCTGTGGTCGTCTGAACGCGACCAATGTTGCTTGTACTATCGGAGTAACTAGTAATGTCATAGGGACAATAGCTTATAAGGAACAGCCTATCTTCTTTAAAGTTTACGCAACAAGATCGGACCGCAATAAATGCAACACTTGCAGTACTTAAATTTTATGACACGCAGATACAATGATTATCCGAAAAGAGTTTCGGTGTTGTTATTAAGCTGGAATCACTTATGTCATCACTCACTTTAGTAAATTGTTAGTAATAGAAAACAGTTGTTTGATATTGGAAATGAAATGGGAAGAGCATTAGGTCAAAGAGATTCGTCTGTTGCTAAAAGGACCTCGTATATTTGTGGTCTAGCAGCATCCGGAACATCAATACGTAATATAGCAGAACAAGTTGGTTTATCTGCAAGTATACCGGGTGTCCCAAAACCCTCATTTGAGACTGAAACAGTATTTAGAGAGGCGCAAAAGAAACAACTTTTTTCAATACTTCTTTTTTCCAAAAGTCAATAGTAAAGGAATTATAAGCTCTGAAAGAGGTTGGAAAATATTGTTCTTTTGGCATTATCTTCTGGATCCTTAAAGTTATGAAACTAACATTTTAAATTCAGGTATAAGGCACCTAACTACGTATTTATAACGTATTTGTTAGATCCTCCCTCCTTTTTAAAGGGTAGTTTTAGGGAGTAACTTTTCAGTATTTTATTCCTAACTTTTTATTATTACATATTTCATCAAAAATTTACGAAGAAAATATTCTTTATGTTATTTGGCACAAGGAGGCCCTGTTGTTGCATTTCGATAAACCGAACCGTTTTCGAGTAATTGAGATTTAAAAGTTAACATACGTTCATTGCATTTTGTTATCATAAATACATTAAAAATCATTAAAAGGGAGGAAGGATCTGACAAAAGCGTTGTAAATGTTCAATTAGGTGCTTTATATCTGAGTTTCAGATATTAGTTTGATAACTTAATGTATTCAGAAGATGTTGCCAAAAGAAAAATACGTTTCATTCCTCTTTCAGGGAATTATAACACCCTTATTATTGACTTTTGGAAAAAAAAGCATTGACAAAAGTTGCTTCTTTTGCGTCGCTCTATATACTGTTTCAGTCTCAAACCAGGGTTTTGGGACGGCCTGCATGTATTTCTTGCTGAGTGTCCCCTTTTTAAATTTTTCGTTTTTAATCAATTGATAAAAAATAAATTAAACATAAGAATACTATTGAACAATACAATTGAACATCATAGGACTGCCGCGCCATAGCAGGAAGTGATATTAAGTTTCTTATTTTAATTAATATTACCGTCAAAAAGTCGGCATCAAACGGAAAACATTTTTATTTTTGATTTTTCAAAAAATTAACTTTGTTAATGGATTACTTTTAAAAAAATCCTGTAAAAGTTGTTTTACAGTTACCTAAATGAGAAGTTTTTCTTGACTTGAACATGTAAACCGAGATGTAAACTAAACAAAGAAAAAATTCCTCAAAGGAAAGTAATTCATTAGTACAAAGTAGATTAGAGTTTTTAGAAACCATTTATAACTCGGTGAGCTCTAGTTTATAAAATTATTTTTGGCTATACAGAGTGTTCAGTAACAGAGAGCCATACCGAAGTTATATTTTTTTAAAAGGAACACCCATTATATTTTTACATATTTCGAAAGTACGCATAAGGAATAGATAATAACCAAAAATAAGTTATACTTAAGAGTTTGTAAGAAATTGATGTTTAAGTTTAAAAAATTGCTGTATTATGAGCATGTATTTTCGTTATTTATTAACATTTCGTCATGAATTTTTGTAGGTAGTTAATGCAATATCTTATCTACAGAAATATCAGAACAGCTTCGGTTTATCGGTTATTATGTGTACAGGGTGTAAAGTTTTTCAAAAGATAATTTTTCTCAAAATTTTTAAATGGAACGCTCAGTATACCTGAACTCTCGTGAAATACTGTTTTAATAAGCTTTCATAAAACACCAAATGTATTTGTCTAAAAATAGCGTAAGTGCTGCAGGTGTTACATTTATTGCGGTCCGATCTTGTTGCGTAAACTTTAAAGAAGATAGGCTGTTCCTTATAAGCTATTGTCGCGCTAATTGTATGTCTCACCACTTGTGGTGTTTTTATTTATTTTTGAGTCAAATTTATGTCATCAATGTAAATTTACTACGTATTCACTCAATTTAATGTTTATTTTAATGTGTTCTACAATAACAAATCGTGTTAAGTCCCGTTTACAACTTGTTTATCACATGTGACAAAAATTGTTTGGAATTGTTCTTCCATTTGCCTGAAATGCACGTAACTTCATATTTCGTCCTAATGCAGGAAATAACCATTCTCGAAAGCTCGACATAAATTAAAGAAGTTTTATTAAACCTTTACTGACTGCATCCCAAATAATATTTCACTTCTTTTATAATTAATAGTTAAGGAGCTATTGAAGAAATCCATACCAATGATGCAGCCTGTATAACTATAAGGTAATTCAGATGAGAAATCACAACATTATAAGACGCATTTAGGTAAAGCTGTTCCTAATAACAATTACTAGAGTTAGGTGATTCTAAAGGGTGATTCAGGTAGAGTTTCCACGTAACAAATTCGAATATTTTTTCAACGTCAATTTAATATTACGTGACGTTTGTAAACTAGAAACGTATATAAAATTAGTCATAATCGAAAAACATGTTAAAATTATTGTGTGCTTGCAAAATGAATGCGTGAACAAAAAACTGATTTTTCGAAGAAAATCATATTTATGGACAAACTAAACTTCCATCTCAATGAAACAAGCAAAATTGCCGCGACGGGAGACTGAAAAATCCTATAGAGATTTTCGAAAAATTAATGCATCCCTAAAAAGTAACTCTTTGGTGTGGCATTTGGGTTGGAGGTATTATCACTCCGTACTTCTTGGAAAATGATGCAGGAAATGCAGTCACAGTCGCTATCATTAAACAACTTTTTTGGGATCATTTGGAAGACTTGAACACGGATGATCTCTGGTTTCAAATAAATCGTGTCACCAGTCGTACAAGGAAAGCAACAATTCCTTTACTTCTGACTCAATTTCCACGATGTCTAATCTCACGAAATGGCGACATCAATTGGCCATCTCATTCGGGTAATTTAATTTCTGGAGACTTTTTTCTCTGCGATTATCTAAAGAGTAGAGTCTACAGGAATAAACCATTTTAATGCTGAAAGAAGAGATACGATGTGGAACAGACCCTTCCACGTACCGTGATGTCTTCCAAAATTATGACAAACACAAAACATCATGCCAGTTGAGCCGTGATGACCATTTGGATTATCTTTCACGTATAATTGTAATGAATTGAACTAATTATGCACCAAGGAGTTTTTTGACCGTTGGGAATTAAACTATTTTTGAAAATTATCGGGCTAGCGGTCAATAATAGTAATTTGTATCACTAGGCCAGAAACTGTCATTTTGCAAGTGAGAGCACTTGCAAAGCAGTTTCGGGCCGTGTGATATACACTATTTTTTGGTCCGACCTATTTTAAATTGTTTCAAAAGTTCAAAAATAAAAAACTAAATAGTTTGCGCTAGGGAGGTTACAAGTCCAAACGATTTTGAATTAAATTAAAAATCAAGTTACCTACAGTTTTTTGACATTTAATAAAAACCAAATATTATTCAAGTCCATTTTATTGTTTATACATATTTAAATAAGTGCAATGGATACTCCAGCACACATTACTCAGGCTGCCGAACATGCAATTAATTCTTTATTACCTGAGAAATCTTCCAGCAGATATTGGAAGGAATATGAATTATTTGTGAAGTGGTGTACAGATAATTTGGTTGCAAGCAACTACAATAAGCGTGTCTTATTAGCGTATGAAGAAATTTCTCATTGCAAGTTATACTCACGTTTGATAAAACAAGCTACAACGTATTCTATATATAAGTTTTCAGCTAAACTTAACTCCAAATTAAAAGAAATTATTCAATACAACTAATATTTGCTACGACATCAAACGCCTTGTTATATGTCAACCGCAGTTGTAAACGGATTACCAATATTGCCAACATTATTTTGGTAATTTTTTTGATGGCCTAGTACGTCAATAGGGCTGTTTCCGGACGATTTTGACGAATGCAACATCAATGTTTCTGGCCGGAGGACCAAAAAAGACTTTTTTATTTTTATGCTGAGCTTTCGGCAACCTTTATTGCCTTCATCAGAGCAAAAACTACAAGAGGAAGGTTACAAAGATTGAATTAATTCAAATTAAATAACTTACATATATATATATTTTTAATTTAAACTAAAAAATATGTAAGTTATTTAATTTGAATTAATTCTATTATTGTAACCTTCCACTTGTAGTTTTTGCTCTGATGAAGGCAATAAACGTTGCCGAAAGCTCAGCATAAAAATAAAAATGTCTTTTATTGACCGCTAGCCCGATAATTTTCAAAAATAGTTGAATTGAACTAAACTATTCAATAAAAAATTTAATTCATCTACGATATGAAGCCACATTTGTAAAAATTGTGGAAAAACAAAAAAAGTCCTATGGTGTAAAGTGTGGTCATTTTAGAAGATATTCCGGATATAAATATTTTAATTGTTTTTGCAAATATTTGAAACTTTCTAGTGTCCGTTGTACTGTGGCTTCATTTTGCTGAAAACACTCATATTGAATTTCATCATCATGCAGTTTATTAATAAAGATATATAAATGCATTCTTGTTAGTTGACAAAAGTTTAGCATCGCTGAAAACTGTTATTACTAGTAATACGAGCCCTAATAACTATATGTTGGAACAAGCAGTTATGTCTGAAATAAATCGTGAATTCGGTGAAGTATTGTGACGAATTTTTTCAAGATTTTGTGAATTTATGTCATTATGTTTAACAGACCTTTTGCAAGTGTATTTGAACAATGAAAGTCAATTGTTTTAATATAATTCTTTTTTTATTTATTTTCAGCGCAATACTTTTGACAACTAAATGTTGGAACACGTAGAATTTAACAAAATACGAAACAAATTTAATAAGATTTAACATCTCCTTTTGCCCGAATAACTGCCTGAAGTCTATCAGGCATAGTATCGACAAGACGTTTGCAAAATTCAGGTGTAAAACTATCCCAAATTTCTTGTAATTTGGCGCGCAATTGAGGTAGGGTTCGTAGAGAATTGTTTTTTAAATTTTGTTTCATTTTATGCCACACTATTTCTATTGAACTGAGACCTAGGCTGCTGGAAGGATGTGACAAAACTTTAAAACCATTGTCCCCAAACAATTTTTTTGGTGTTTTTGTTGTGTGACATGACGCACCGTCCTGTTGAAATATGTAATCTCCATTTGGATATAATTTTGCAACAAGTTTTGAAGAATGTTTTTATATTTTTCTGCGTTTACAATCCCTTCAATAAATTTGAAAGTGCCCAATCCCTTAGCTGACATACGTCCCCAAACCATAAAGCCTCGTGGGAACTTAACTGTTCGTTTAAGGCAGTCTTTATGGAAAGCTTCTGCTTTTTCTCGATTTACGCGTTTACGATGATCTCCCATGCAAACATTAAATTTGCTTTCATCACTAAATATGACTTTACGCCAGTCAATTTTAGACAACGAAAGTTTAGATTTAACCCAAATGTAACGATTCCTTTTTTAATGGCTTTTCTTTGGCCTATAAATTGGAATATATTCAAAGGTAAAACTTTTGCACACTAAGACCCGATTTTACAATCGTCGGATAAGCATTATTCTTAGAATAACGTGACGTAGGTGTGGCGTAGATATGGAGGAACGTTATTCAAAGAACATTGTTTTGCCTTCAAGGTACTGCCGAATGATAATCTCCCGCACTTTTCGATGAGTTGGCTTCCAGCGTCCCATTATTGTCACAATATTTCAAAAATTATATGATTTTGACGACAACAGAACAAAGTACAGACAAGATGTCAACTTTACGACTTGGTAAAACCACGTAAAACATTGTTGACAACAAAGGCTTGTTTTGTTTCAAAGTGGCCTTAGCGTCACTGAGATGAAATTGAAGAAAAGTAAAAAAACCAATGCGTGTTCCAACATTTAGTTGTCAGTGTTTTCATGTATCAAATGTGTAAATAAATTGCAATAAATTAAACAAAAGTTAATTTTGCTCTAAATATAATTCGAAACAACATTGAAAATATTGCTAGTTGCTTATTTACTGTTTAAATTAAAAAAATTGTTATAAATTCAGTAAACTAGCATTTTATTTGAAAAATGTTGCTTGTTCCAACATATAGTTGTTAGGGCTCGTAGTACTAAGTAGTAGTACTACTAGTAGGTACTAAGGCTGGGACTTTTCTCAGATTTGGTATTCGAATATTCAATTGAAAATTTATTCGAATAATTCGAATGAATCGAATAATTCGAATGAATCGAATAATTCGAATAAATCGCATTAATTCGAATAATTCGAATAAATCGAATACTCCAATAATGAAATCGAAATTGCACTGTACTTTATCATTTTCATTTTAAAGTATTTGTAAACATCATTTCTGGACAATATTTTGCGAATAAACGTTGTGAGAAATACTGTTAAGGCGAAGCAACCGACCAAAATAGATAGACTTCGTAAAAAAAGGGTCTACATTGTTGTATCAAAGATTGCAGGGATGCCTTCTTCCGAGTGGCGCAATACGATTCTATTGACTTTGTTTGTCGAATGAAAGCAACTAGGAAAGTAGTTACAAAACATATTCGAATAATTCGAATATGATTCCCAGCCTTAGTAGGTACCTAATAGTCAAGGTAACTACATGGTATACAAGGTTAGTTTGGTTAGAGCGCTTATGTATTTTGCTTTGAGTTTATAATTAAAAAAACGTAATGCCTACTTACGCGTAATTCCATCCTTCTTTCTTATTCACCGTTGACAAAGAAATAATACTGAAATACTTGTCTGTTGTAAGTTCGGTGATTGATGAATGTTTACGTTCTGTGAATTTGATATTAATTGAAAATGGTCACCTCATAATTTAACTTGAAGGCTTCCGCGGCCGCCGTCCATGTTGGTCACTTCATGTTCAGTACCGCAGGTTGTCACCAAATTTTAAATTTAATTTAATTTACTTGCCTCTACTTACCACGGTTCGGATGACAAGCTTCTGCCGATGCAACGATCACCTGAGCCCCAGCTAGCAACAGTGAAGAAAGGGGCGGGTTAATTGAAGGTGGTAAACTTAAACTTAAACTTAAAGGCGCCACAATTGATCTTCATCTAAATGCAATTCGATCAGTCAACGTCTCCAATCGACCAGATCGTGCAGAAAATGAATTACTAATAATCAGAGGCGAGACTTTACTCACTGGTGTGCGTGAATGTAGAAATTAAAATCGTAGCTAAAGTTAACACAATTTATTACACACTTTAATAAACACTTTACACTCTTAATAAACAATTACAATTGGCTGCTTACTTTAGGCTTAAATTAACTACGGTAAGCGCAGCGCAATACGTAGTTCGTAATTCGTACTCGCGGTTTGCTACTCACGAGCCAAGAGTAAAATTTAAAACCGATCGGTCCGCAAAACGTCAGATTAAATTGAAAACCTAACCTTGAAACAGCGTGTCCAGTCGTACGTCAAAATCAGCGGTGCCAACCGAAGCGCAGAGGCCGGTGGGTAGTTACAACGCCCTCTATCAACCGCAGGAAGCGCCGACAAACTGGTCTAAACTGGACCCGCTTCGATCGTCAAGATGGCTGATCAGGTTTTCTCGATCGGGTCTCGATACGACTACGGGGCAAGAGCGCCCTCGGAGAACTAGGCCAAAAGCCATTTTCATACACCCGCCATTGCACTTTTTTACATTACCTGGGACTAATTCGTTCCCGGGCTTCGAATTGGAGTCGAACTGACCTCTAAATGTGTTCGAAGGCATTACGTGATCTACCGGCACAGCCGCAATTGAGTTATTCCTCACAGAGAGCGAAAACTACGATAATTTCACAACACAAGTAAGTTACGTCCGACTTATAACACACTTCGAACAAGAAAGACCTTCATCAAGGCGAATTTGTAGCAGGTGAAGGTGCTAGGATACCAGGCCGAAAACCAGTCACGTGGTGTGTCACACGAATAAACGTTGAGTAGTAAAGAGAAGGGATGTACGGTTACCAACTGTGTTAAAACGCAATTGAATGATGTTGTATCGCCACGATATTTTGGCGCGAGATTTGAACGTACCTAGGTGTCAGAGTAATTCATCAAAGTACAAAGCTCCTGGGCAATAGTAGTTAGAACTATTATATTTTAGCTAATTCTGCTATATTGTTCATATTTCCAATTTATTCAAATTAGATATTGGAAACAGCGAAAATAATTAAATTTGAAATGTAACGTTGATCGGGTTTTAGGACGTGTCCAAAATTAATAAAACATCATTCAGCTGACAGTTTCGGTTTTATTTTACACCTTGATCAGAGCCTGTAAGTGTTACAATTAGGTTCATCTTAATTAAAATAATTTGGCAAAATATCTCTGATATGAACAATTAAAGCGACAACTTATAACGGTCGGAGTTAATAAAAAACAGCAACTGGAAAAAAAGGAAACCACGCTCAGTCTACCACTGGTAACTACAAAAAATTTTGCTTATTACGTATTTCTCCACGGGATAATTTAACAATGGGTTTCTATCAAAACATCGAAATTAATTATGGTTTGAATTACAAGAAACAATTTAAACAATGGATGTCACTGATGATTAAGTTGGCCAAATGCGAGAATAGAAAGAACTTCTTACTGCAACGTAGGTACAAAAATGTTTTCCCTAAACACATCTCACAATCAGTAAAAGGGATCTACAGAGTCCAAATCAGTCCACATCCTTACGAACATAATGTCAACAAGCTTGTCGACTCCCAAAAAAGATCAATTTTAAACTTAGAAATTAATGTTACTGAAATTTCATTGCTTCAATCTAATATAAGTATGATTAGAACTCATTTGAGACAGATAATGCCCCTACACCAGTCCTGCGACGAGTACTAAAAAAAAGTACGAGTACGAGTACGAGTATCAATAAATTTTACTTAAGAGTACGGTACTCGTAAGTATTGTAACGATAAAAAGTATAAGTACGAGTAATACTCGAAAAAACATCAGAAATTCGAGTAATCGAGTACGAGTACTCGTATTTATTATTAAAATTATACTATGTTAATTAAAAATTTGCATTTTATTTTTTCTTAATACCAATATTTTAATTATACAACAGCTTTAATTCAATCAAACAAAACAAATAAAAATATTTCCATTCCTAACGATACATAAAACAAAACTATTTATTTATTTATTTTTTGCTTTTATGCAATCAGACAACATCTTTAATCAAACAAATGAAGACTTTACGACGTGCGATGCAACGACGTTCTTAATGCCTTATATATCTTTTTAATTCGTATAGGTATATATATTTACTCGCCAATCGGAGTCAGCTTTCAACGATCAGCGGACGTGAAATAGTGGAGGGAGAATAAATATGGAAGAAAATTCGGGAATCCCGTACTCGTAAAAAAGTCACAACTTGACGAGTACTTTTTACGAGTATACTCTAATGTTTTCAAAAAGTACCAGTATTAAGTCCTCCAAACGAAAAGTACTTACAAGTACTCAAAAGAGAGTACTTTTGTACTTAAGTACAAAATTCGAGTAAAAGATTCGAGTACTTGCCCAACACTGCCCTACACACATGGTCATTTGAACATCTATCAGTCCTTCAGATAAGTGGCCTGTTAATTTAACCATTCCTGATAATGTCAAACACATATTATCACTAGGTCCAAAATTTAACTTAAATCCTAATTGTCAAGTGCTCGTGTCCACTTTAACCATTATTAAAGATATTGAACAAAATCAGCCCGAGGATGTTGACAAAGATTCCCTCAGGTCTACTTGTACCAATATTTTAACTAATTTCTTACAACACAATACTCATCCGTCTCTCACAGAAGTTGACAGGTGGTATAACCAATCAAGATCCTTTCTTAAAAATCATTCTAATATCAGACTAACCAAAGCTGATAAAGGTGGTGCTAGTGTACTAATGTCAAAAGAAGACTACGTTGAACGCATGAATCAATTACTACAGGACACCAATGTGTACCAATTAGTTAACAAAGATCCTACACCTGGTTTCCAAACCAAGAACAACCAAATTGTTAGACATCTTCTGAAAGAGGAAATTGATTGATAACATTGATAATAATAAAATCTATGGGCTTCCCAAAATTCACAAACGAAACCATCCATTGGTGCCCCTACTTTTCAATTTTCTAAGTTTATTACAAAAATACTTTCTAATTTAAATCAAAACTTTTCTTTCAATATTAAGTATTCTTTTGCTTTCGTACAGAAAATTAAAAACATAAAAATTCCTGAAAATTACATTTTAATCTCGTTAGACGTAACTTCGTTGTTTACTAATATTTCGAAACAACTTGTTCTAAAAATTCTCAATGACAATTGGGTCCACATACAATCTTATTCATACTGTACCAATATACCGAGGGTAGTCTTTATCAACATGGTCGAGAGTAGTAGGGATAGGCCGATTCTGGAACCTCCTCCGACCTTGACGGAAAAATTCAAGGTCAAGGTCGGAGGAGGTTCCAGAATCGGCCTATCCCTGACGTGACCTTCACCATAACCTTGACATGGAGGAGGTTCCAGTTTCAAGGTCAAGGTCGGAGGAGGTTTCAGAATCGACCTACCCCTGACCTTCACCATAACCTTGACGTGGAGGAGGTTCCAGAGTCAGATAACCTTAAAATGGTGTTGAGGTCAGAGGAGGTTCTAGTGTTGATTTCTGCTTAGTGACCTTGTGGTTGGAGGAGGTGAGGATTTAAATTAGTATTACCCCCACCTAAAATCTTGTTATATAAGGCCGTTAATTTGTGAATTGATTCAGTTGTTGCAGAACTGTGAGTCGTGTTATATAAAGTTAATAGTGTATCATCGATCTATATAAAAGTAAGTTTATTATATTTTTCTAATCATATATAATTCTTATATTTTTTATGTATTTAATAGTGACGTCTAAACAAGTGGAATATTTCCTGAAGCAGAAGAAAAGACACGTGGATGATCAAGGTGATGATGTACAGAAGAAAAGATTTCTCACTCAAAACGTTGATAAACCAAAAGAACAGGATGACCAAGATTTGAATATGTCCTCATTTCGAAACGAGTTTCAATTTGAAGTATTGTCTCAACCTTTTTTCACGGATGAAGATTTGCGTCAGTATGATGTTAGCGAGAAAGCACCTTCAGAGATATCAGAAGTAAGGGAAGTGGCTGATGTGGACCAATTACCATTGTTAGCTCAAAGTGTATATTTTTTAAATAAGAGCCGCACGAAGTGGGTTTGTGTGGGACTGTGTGCCGAAACATTTTTTGATCCTGTAATACGCATTATGGGTACTAAAAGGCAGAGCATATCGTTTTTAGAAGAGGAATGGAAACAATTCTGTTCTTATAACTACACATTAAAATCATATTTTACCGAGAAAAAAACTGTTTATCCGGTAATGAAAATTGCTTCGGTAAAGGCATCTTTCGAACGTATCGAAGGAACAAAAATATTGAAATTAGAAAGAGGTGACGAGACACTGTATATATCTTATAAGGGTTTATTGGAATTATGGAAATTGTGTGATATTATATCATATCGTTTGGAGGTTTTGAAGCAACTGAATTATAAAACATTCTACTCCAACATGATTCCATGCGTGAGTGTTATGGATGGTGACGTGAAGCTAACTGTCAAAGCATTTCTCAATAATGAAATATAAGATAAAGCAAGTCTATTAACATATGTATTCGTTCATATTATTTCCCCATATTATTTCCCTTCCTAGAGAAAGTTACGACACGACAAATTCATTTCTAATATTAATAATTTTTATTAACCTTTCGATAGACCGATAAAAAGCTTGTAAAGCCTAACAATACAAAGAAAAGAGCGTCATTTTTACTTTCAACGCTCCTGAATAATTGATCGAATGGTTTACAATGGTACGTGATTTTTTTATGCAATATAAAGTTTTTAAAATGCATATTGCAATCATTGCATCTCATTAACATTTTGCTATCAATTTAGCGAAACGTTTAAGCATGTTTAAGTGAAGTTTACCTTCACTTTTTCTATAAAAACAGAATCACGTCTGTTTTAAATTCAGTATGAAAGGGGCGGGGGGGGGGGTCCGCCCACTAAACCTTGATCATCCTCCTCCCATTTTACCTTGCTCAGTGACCTCCCATTTTACCTTGTCTAGTGACCTCCCATTTTACCTTGTCCAGTCTCCTCCCATTTTACCTTGTCCAGTGACCTCCCATTTTACCTTGTCCAGTGACCTCCCATTTTGCCTTGTCCAGTCTCCTCCCATTTTACCTTGCCCAGTGACCTCCCATTTTACCTTGTCCAGTGACCTCCCATTTTACCTTGTCCAGTCTCCTTCCATTTTGTCTTGGAAAACAGGATGTTATAAAAATTCCACACGCGTCAGGTATGTAACCTTTAGATGTTATTGAAATACATGATAGAAATTTCCTATTACAATCCCCATTACATTATTTCTGAAGGTTTAACGTTCACTTTTTGAGTATATAAGAAGTTTTCCGTTCAGTTAACATCATAAGTGCTTTCTACAACAGTACTGGTAAGTCCTCTTTTAATTCTTTATTACTTATCATAATATAATGCTGTTCATTCTTTATTAATGAAGATAATACATTTGAAGATAATACAATTTAATACTGTTTTTGTTCCTTGTTCCTTGCAGATCTAACATTTGATTTAATAAATCAATCTACAATCTAATAGTGAGTATTTTTTGTATTTTTATTTTTTTATATACGATTACTAAAATGATATGTTTTAATGCATCCCGTGTTTTTACATAACAGTAATGTCCAATATTGGCGGTGGAAATGAAGAACGTTCAATTTTACAACAATATTTGCAGGATACTAATCCTTCAACTTCAATTACTACTAGCGTGGTTTCTGCACTTCCAGAAACTTCTCAGAGTGCAGTTACCACTCAGGCAAATGCTGTGCCATCCTGGTGGAATGACATTGACAATGGCTACTTCCTCCAGGAAGGTGCAGTTGATTCTGCCTTGACCGTACTTGGTGACGAGATAGATCGTTTAAGTCAAAATAATTTACTAAGGCCGAATATTTCTTTTCAAATTCAACCGGTTCAACAAAATTTACTAACCCCGTCTGCTATTCAACCCCTTCCGCAAACACAACCCCTGCTTCAAACACAACCCCCCCTTCAAACTCAAATTCCGCTTCAAACTCAAATTCCTCAATTTATAGCCATTATTCCTTCAAAGCCACTCCAATCCGTTCTTAAGCCCACTCAATCCCTTTCACTAGTTTCCCAACAATCAATAGTTACTCCTATCGTTACTTCCACCGCAAAATCTATCGGTTCTAAACATGCTGCTGCTAAATCTGTTCCTATTTCTACACTTGCACCTCCTTCTATTTCTGAACTTTATGACGTTCTTTCTCGTGAATCCAGATGTACGCGGGGTAGATGTACGCGGCGAGGTAGTCAATCTTCTCATCTAAGGACCGCTGAAAGTTTGTGGTTGCCTAAACGTGAGTATGCGTTATTTAGGCGTCAACAAAGGATGAATAGGATTGTTAATCGACGAGCAGCTCTCCTTTCATCTTTACGTTCGCCGCAAAATGACTCAGACTCAATGTTTTTGTCTAAGCAAAAGTCTAGTGCGGAGTTGTTAGGTCAGTCCCAACTTCGAGTTGTTGCAGATAATATCCCGCTAAATCCCACCAGAATCTGGTGATTCTGAGATAATTAATATATCAGACCGATCAATGGAGATATCTCAATTATCACCAGCTCAATCACCTATTGGGGATAATGTTAACAGAGTTAACATTATTTCCAATATTCAGATTCAACCATCCCCAGAACCTCAAATTCCAGCACCTCAGGTCGTTTCTTCACAACCACTGCAGCCCCGAATGTCGACACCTATCGTTTCTTCAGAACCACTCGTTTCTTCAGAACCACTCGTTTCTTCACAACCAGTTCCTTCACAAGCACCGGCACCCTCTATTCCTTCACAAGAACCCTTAGCACCCTCTATTCCTTTACAAGAACCCTTACCCTCTATTCCTTTACAAGAACCCTTACCCTTTATTCCTTTACAAGAACCCTTTTCCAATTTATCTAGAGTTATCTCATCAGCTGTCCAAAATTATTATGATGGAATAATGCCTGAAGTTAGGAATTATTGTTTACAGGGTGAGAGAAATCTTAGAAAAGTCACGGACGAGTTAGAAACATGTGGCGAAATCATGCGTATAGTTCGCCTAAGGTCTCCGACTGACCGGGCTTTGAGCGAACAATACGATAAGATTTCGCTTGTACAGGACCGTCTGAGGCAAATCCAAGATTTATTTCATAATCTTGCCGCAGACATATCTACTTTATGATAGAATTCTTAAGGTAGATATGTCTGTGTTATTGTTGTTCAATGGTTTGTTCTTCAAATGAAGTTGTTCCCAAGAGATTAGGTATAAAGTATACCTAATGAGACATCTGTATTATTAAAGAAGTTATTCAATTTACAGATGTCTTCAACCAATGGAAATCTAGGTGCAATAAAATCCATTGTGCTAGAGCAGGTGGAATTGAAAGTGAGTCAATTCTTTTTAGTTTTAGTTTTACAGTTTACAGGTATATTATTTTTGTACTCATCCAGTTAACAGATGGAACTCTATTAAATGCGGAAACCGTGACCATTAATTACTGGTCGAATGGGTTTCCGCAAGTTTCCGCACCTAGCTCACCATCACCAATATCACCGACATACACCCCAACACCAACGCTGACGGCGACGCCGGAACGGCGACCGCCAGAGCAGCAAGTGGCGGCGCCTCAACGTCGGCGATCGACGGAGCATCAAGTGGCGGCGGCGGCGCCTCAACGTATTCGGTTGAGGCGAGTCAAACGTGGTGTGTTTGCACCGCCTGTGTTGGGGCAACAATGTCAACCATTCTTCCCTGCACCAGCGTGCAGCAAGACTGTGCAGGTGCAGGTGGAAGTGGAGGCTGCTCCATCATCCACCGAGATGGATGAGTCATGGGTTTGTTTTTTTATTATTACATTCAAATTTTTAATAACATTACTTTTACAGTGAACAGGTGAAGAAGATTACTAGTTTTTATAGTTTTTAGTAGTTATAAATAATTTATAATTTCTTATTAGTTTTTAGTTGTTTAGTTTTACTTATTTATAAATTAAAAATATAATATTAAAAATATTTACAACACGCATTTTTACTATAAATAGCAGATGATATTAATAACTACAACATAATAATAGAGTGTCGCAATTGGTAAAGAGTGAAAGTACCGTTTCAGAAAAGTACTGTTTTAGAAATATGAAGTTTAAACAACAGTCTCTAAAGTTACCTATACAAAATTTTGATGATGCAATCATAAACGAAACCTTTAAACGTCACAGCGCTCTTTTCGGAGGATCAACTAAACGTGCCATAATCAGTGGTAAAAGTGGAAGTGGTAAAAGTAATTTGATAGTGTCTTTATTGGTAAACGCTAATGGGTTGCGTTTCAAAAATTTATACATTTGTTGTAAGACCTTATCTCAAGAAAAGTATAACTTTCTTAGACATTTGCTGCCTACAGTGCCGGAGATAGGTTACTTTGAAATTTCTGATACTGATAAGATGGTATCCCCTGCAAATGTAAAAGAATATTCAGTTGTTGTTTTTGATGACGTTCAATGTACTACACAAAATGTAATTAAAGAATACTTCTCTTTTGGACGCCATAAAAATGTCGATTGTTTTTATTTAAGTCAAACTTATAGTGCAATTCCAAAACAAATGATTCGTGATAATTGTAATTTCTTAGTGTTATTTCGGCAAGATTCTACAAATCTAAAACATGTTTTTGATGATCATGTGTATGGAGACATGACCTTTGACCAGTTTCGTGATATATGCTACGCTTGTTGGAAGGAACCGTTTGGTTTTTTAGTTATTGATACTGACTGTACTATCAACGGAGGTAGATATCGTAAAGGATTCGACAATTATATAAACCTTTAAAACCACTACATTTTAACATTGTTCTTCAGTGTTGTAAAAGGCGTTAAAGGAAACGGATGCGCTATGAGTAATAAACTTAAAGCTGAATTAGCTACTGCACGTGAAAGTTTGCGTACTAAATTAAAAACACTTAAGTCCGATATCGAACGATCAAAACATCATATTGAGCAATCAAAAAAATACCTTCAGGCGACTTATTCACCTATTGTGGAACCACTAAGAGATATTGTCAATAAGCTAGATGTTGTTCGCAGTATTTTACCTACAAAAGAAGAGCAACAATCGTACGAAGCCAGTGAAAAAGGCTTTCAAGGCGACCCGAAAAGTTCTTTCATACGAAAAAGACCTCTTTATAAATTAAAATCTGATCCTTCATCACAAATTACATGGTCAGAAAAGCATGATGTGAGTACTTCAACACCAGTTGGTCGTGAAATTGGAAATAAACAACCTTCCATCTTAGAAGAAGAAGAAGAAATTCACGACATCTCTCATGGAGAACCTGAATCTCCACCATCAAAATCTGCTTATGAAGAAGCTGAAGAGTTTCATACAGATAGCAGTAGTGTCCCTTTAGACGAATCCGAAGCTCATGCTCGTATTCTTTTACAAGAACGGAAATCAATACTACAATCTAAATTACAATCACCAGAGGTACAGGCTGCTTTACAACAAATTGATCCGTTACCACGTGATTATATTACACGATTTAATGTTGATGTGGAAAATGAATTTGACACCAAATACGGTGTAAGAAAACATGATGAGAAATTGTTTATTGGTGCCGCGGAAGTTGCGTTTGATGGTCGTGATCTTGTAATAGGAGACTTAACATATAAAGGTACAAAAGGTTTATATGAACTGATTTTTAAGAAAGCTCCTGAGAAATTTACATTTCACGATGTACGTGACTATAGAGATATATTGAGAAGAACTCATGCATTTAAAGTAAATTATAATCCTTCTGGCCGAATATCTGCAAGTAAAGGATATAAGTATACACATATTATAAAACCAATAATGCAGGGAAAACCACCAAACGTTTGGTGGGCTCGAAGCTGGAAAACAGGTGGAGCTTTAGAAAAAGAACTTATACCTAACAGTTGTACACAGTATCAATACTGGGATAATGCTAATGAATTAGTAGAACGATTACGTTTATTGAAAGCATCAGAATCTGCAGGTCATACAGGACATACCAATGAGATTATAGCTATTATCGAAGAATTGAAAGAAGCCAAAATTATTTCGTAAATTTTAAGTATTTAGCTGGTTGATATCGAGGTCATTCTTCAGTTTCACATCTTTGTTGGTCAGTTCACAATGACCATTGATAAGTTTGGAAGGCACATTACTAAACATACAGTTCTCAAACATATTGTTTCTAGACAATTATTTTACGAAACATTATTAGATTTTCAAAGTGACCAGATAAATGACCAAGGCGAATTTCTTCTTTCAAATAGAGGTAATCAAACGACGTATACGATTCAAGAAACTTGCGTGGTTAAAAAAGCAATTTTTCATAAACCTTGGAACAGGGAAGTATTTATCAACGGTATAAATTGTACTGATACTTTAATTGGAAGAACGTTGAATGTGGGAGATAAAATCTCGTTTTCTTGCACAGCTATAGTTTGTGGAGCTACATTATTTGTAGAATTCATTATAAGGAAACGAGTTCTAACTGAAAATGTCTAATCTATCATCGACTGTAAAACGTGATGTTGTCGATGAACTGCACAAACCAGCAAGGAAAAACTTTCGCCGTCGTCGAGTTATAATAAAAGGTCTCAGAGATCTCTTCCAAGCAGATTTAATTGAAATGCTTCCTTATTCAAAGATAAACAAAGGATACAAGTACATTCTGGCTGTGATCAACACATTTTCTAAATTTGCTTGGGGAATAGCATTAAAAAACAAGACAGGTAAAGAAGTAACCAAAGCTTTTCATACAATCTTATCTGAAGGTAGAAATTCTATACCGAGAAATCTGCAAACAGATAACGGAAAGGAATTTTACAATGCAGACTTTCAAGATTTAATGAAGAAGTATAAAATTAATCACTACAGCACATATTCTAATTTAAAAAGTTCGATAGTTGAACGCTTTAATAGAACATTAAAACACAAAATGTGGAAAGAATTTAGCATGCAAGGAAATTTCAGCTGGTTCAAGTTATTACCACAACTAATCGAAGAATACAACAACACAGTTCACAGTACGACGGGTTACAAACCTAGTAAGATAAATCAAAGAAATGCGAAAACTATTTTACAGTCCGTCTACAGCAATATTAAAATTGTGGATCCAAGAAGTGCAAAATTTAAAGTTGGAGATCATGTGCGCAACAGCAAATATCGACAAGCATTTGCGAAAATGTACACTCCAAATTGGTCTAACGAAATATTTACAATTTCATCAGTGCAGAATACTAATCCCCGAACATACCTAATTAAAGACGCTGACGGTGAAGCTATACTTGGTGGGTTTTATGAGTACGAATTACAAAAAGTGAAACATCCTGATGTATATTTAATTAATGTGTTGAGAAAAAAAGGTAATAAAGCACTAGTTAGTTATTTAGGATTAAGTTCTAAACATAATGCTTGGATATCAAAACGCAATGTTTTATAATAACTTTTTATTAACTGTAATTAGAAACATACATTATTTACAATAAATATATTTTACGAAATAACATATTTACTTTGTAGTATATTATTATAAATGAAACATATTTAATCTATTGACTATTTGTATTACTTTTTTCTAATTCCTTTTCTAATTCTTCAATTAATTCTTTCAGTTTTCTATCTCTTTCTATATCAGCAATTTTATAATGACCCCATGCGAGAGTATGAATCTTGTCATCCAAAATATAACGTTTATCATCTTTCGATGATAATGCAACTTTATTTTTCAACTCTGTGTACACCGTATGAAAATCTGAATGAAACACGTACATTTTTTTGAAAATGAAACCATCTCGTTCAATAATTTCTTTGTAGTCATCCACAGTTAAATATTTATCTATAACATATTTTTTAACACCTTTCGCTTTCTTAGTACATTTTGAAGTAAGCTTTACACAATAGGCTTTCGCACCTGTACCAACGAACGATTCTATTACTTGTCCGGCGTATTCATCTTTGAATCTTCCAATAATTGATTCAGTTTGAGGCATTTCATGAATGTTATTTGTTGGGTAATTTGAAGTATCAAATTTATCTAAATTTTGCTTTATGTCTTCGTACACATTACCAGTATTAACGGATAATATTAAACTGTCCGTATCGGTATATAATAGAGCTGCATGATTGTTATATTTTCGTTTTATGAAATTATAATAAAACTCGTACATTACTGTTTTCGATATTTCCAAAACACAAAATCCTACGTATAAAGGTTTGTTATAATTTACTTGTACTTGGTTAATTCTATTGCGGTCAGGTGATCACTAAAAATTTTACTCGATTTGTAGTTCGGTTTAGCAATCAATGATTCAGCTCCCGGTCTCCGATTATGACTTTCCCACTTGGTAGCTAATTTAATGTCGACGCGATTCTCAACATTTTCCATGGTCTTACCGAAGACACTATTATTATTTAACTTGTAAAAATTTTTTTCAAATTCGTTTTTCGCTTCAGCTCGTTTCTGTGAATTAAAGTCTATATATATTTTTAACCAACGAGACTGTTTAAATTTACTTGCCCTGTGGATTTGAATTAATGTTAAACCATGTTCCAAACATTGCTTTAGATTTAAATAGTGAATTATGTATTTGGTTTTGTTACAGAGATTTGGAATAAGTTTACTATATTTTGATTTTGGTGGAATTATGTTTTCCGGACAAAACGGTAAATCGTTGTGATTTTCATGTAAATAAGTCGGATATTCCAAATCTACTTCGAATACGTATCCAACATCTGAATTTTCTTCTAATTCTGAAATGTTAAGATTGTTAATTTCTTCTCTGCTTAACCAAGTAAATTATCCCCATGGAAATCTCGAACACATCGCATGCCCATAGAGATTTGTAGCATCAAGATAAAGTAAATAATTAGTTGCCTTGCTTGAATCAAAGCTCTGTAAAAATTTATTATTAGCGTTTTCAATTCTTTTAGTGCACATGCTCACTCCACCACGAATACCCATTCTGAAAAAGTGTAACATATCAACATCCTGCAATAATTCTAACTTAATTTTCGTCATTCGTAACATTGCTTCCCAACTTAATCCCGGAGCTGTGAAAAAATGGCAAGGATCAAGTTTATAATTATCAATACAAAGATCTCTGAAATTTTCAAATACGTCTGCTAATAATAAAATATCTGATGTTACATATATATCGCTGTAATCACCCATACTTTTACAATTAAATAAATTCCAAACGCGCTGTGCTCTTTCATAATCTTCATCACTAATGTGTTCATCATAAAGCACGTCATAAAATTCTTCTCTAGAAGGTAAGGTGGGATAATCTAATTTCTCGAATGAGTTAATAAAACAATATGGGAAAACCCCTTTTTGACGTACTAATTTAAACATTTCATCATCATTGAAATATTTCCTAATTTCCCTACATTGCCAATCTTCCAAGTATGAGCCTAATTTTTCCAAAGACGATTGCATGAAACGAAAAGAATCTACAAATCTTATTTTCAAATAAACTTTGCGCTTTTTTCCTTTACAATCTATCTTATCCCCTACGTGTATTATTTTCGAAAAAGATATATATTTTTCTTTATTTTGCGCGATCACATCAACGTCCTCTCCTTCTAATGCCATCGTCTTCACAAATAAATGACTATCATAATTAGAAAGATTATGAAAGAAAACTGGAATGAATTTTGGTATTTTAAAATTAACATTACACACCGAATGAGCAGCTCCTCTAAACATTCCAGTTAAATGTTCATGGTCACGAACTTTTTCCTTAACATCCAATATTGGTCTTTCACAAATATGACACATCGTTGCGCTGTCGTAGGCTTCTTTTTCTTCTCGTGTTAAATCAAGCATTGGTTTAATTTTACTTAAATATTTATCATAAATCTCTTTAATATGTTTTTCTAACGATTTTATAAACTCAGTAGCAGCATTTTGTCCGCGATATAACTTTAATGTTGACAAATTGTTATTAAAGCTACAGTTAATATAATACGCAATAGAATGAGGTTCGTGTTCATAACATTTAACTGTGAAAGACTTATCTGGAGTTGGTTCAACTCTATCTAATGGTTTTAGTAAAGCCTCGAAATCAGCGTACACAACAAAGGGCAGTTTCAATTGCTTCTCAAAATTTTCAAATTGTAATATATTTTCTGGGATAGATTCACCATATTTATTTATTTTTAACTCTGCTGATGGTAAAATTGTTTTGATAATTTTACAATCTTCTCTTTCGTGTCGTTGCAATTTTTCTACACATGGAAAGTATGTTAAACATCCTTCACAAATATATTTCTCGTGACCGTGGTGTGACGTCTGTTTTGACACTATACGTGATAAATTTTTAATCCAACAATAGTGAGTATTTTCGTTACCGTCATCATCCAATAACAAATTTATATGAATATCTTTTCGATTTTTAGTAAAATGTAACGGTCCTACAACTTCATAGACTATAACGTTACCGTTATAATGGGAAGCAAGTCCATAAACATTTATAGAAATATTGTTCTGACTTTCAAATTTTTTTACATCACAAACTTTCAGTGGAAATTCTAAATCTGTGAAATCTGCTACCGTGTCATAATGGGGATACGAAGATATCCTTTGAGGAAGACCTGTCGGTTGACACATCGCTGATGTTATCGCCCAGGCAAAACAAGCGTTGTCATTATTTTTAACGTTTATCACTGCTTTTTTCGCACTTATTGAAGCCGGTAATGACATGAAGCTGGATGCTTTCAACGGATTATATTTATTAATGTTGACTTCCATATACAAAATTCTGCACAAAGTCCACCCTGCAACAATATTTACAACATTATACATTATTCCAAAAGAATGTATTAATTACTTTCTTTACCTGAATCTCGCTCCTGAAATTCTGACATTTTAGCATGAATTTCATTCACGAAGTTCCGATATATATTATATATATCCGTTCCAAAACAAGTTATTTTATTTTTGGTATTGAAAGATTTTATCTCGGTACTTTGTTTAGAATCCAAGAAATACACTCCGAAAATTTCCACATTCCATTTTAACGCTTTATGAATATCCAATATACTATGAACCAAAGTTAATACTTTTTCTTGAATATTGTACGTAAAGTCGTCAACGTCCACATAGTTGTAGGGTTCGGTGATACGATACGAAACAATTTTATCACCGAATGCACCCGCTATCTTTTCTACACCATTATCAACAATTACAAAAGCATTGCTTTTATGTGAATTACTACGTAGGTGTGCCGACAAACACTTTCTGTTAACGTATATTTCGCACACATCACATTTCACAACGTTCACGGGGTCAAGAACTTTGGATGGACCGGCTTCATTTAATTTCAAACGTTTACCGTGACATGCTGTACGCATTAGTGGTGAGACGGTATTTCCGTAACGGTTATTTTGTCGCGGTATAAATTTGTAACGTTACTTCGCGTTACTGGTTTCTAAAATAACCAGTTCCAATGTCGCGTGTGTCGCGAATTGAGAAATTGCAAAGCGTTCGTGTTTTTGAGTAACGTATAACGTTTAACGCTTTGCGGGTACTCAGTCGCGACGTCGCGTCGCGTTTATTGGAACTAGTTACTTTAAAAGCCAGTACTGAACAATCGAAAATTTAACTAAGCGTCGACAGCCAAATGTTCGTTACTTAAATCGTCAAGAGAACGTACATAAAGTTTTTAAACACCACTTTTATCACTTAGCAGCCAGAGATTAGTTGTTAACATATATCATAATAAACTACCTAACGTTTCAAGACAGGTATTTTTGAAATTGTGAGAGGTTATTGTTTACAATCAAAGGTAAAATGGATTTGCGGGTGACGCGCATAAATGCAGTCTTTCGCCCCGTTTCGTTCGCTATAGTTATTTCGCTCCAACGCAGCAGGAATTGCCTACATCAAGTACCAATATACCAAAAATAACGCGACAAAGTAACGTTATTCTGTCGCGGTATTTCTGCGTCGCTGTAACGAAAGTAACGTTCCAACGGTGTAACCGTTTTTCCCATCACTAGTACGCATGTGTCGATTCTTATTATCAATTCTCGTAAATTCTTTTCCGCACTGATTACACTCAAACATGTTTTTAGAACTGTTACTTCGATCACGTTCAATACAGTAGGTTAACTCAACGTGAGTGTCACGCTTCATCTGTAGGTACGAAATTATACACCTCCTTATGTATGCTACATACTTTAAGGTTAAAGTGGTTTGAAGATCATGTTAAGGTTACTTCGAGGTTACATCAAGGTTGTTTCGAGGTCACCTCAAGGTCATTCCGAGGTCACCTCAAGGTCGTTTCAAGGTCACATCAAGGTCATTTCAAGGTCACATCAAGGTCATTTCAAGGTTACCTCAAGAGGTTACATTCAAAGTCATATCAAGGTTACCTCAAGGTTATTTCGAGTTCACATCAAGGTCACCTCAAGGTCGTTCAGAGGTCACCTCAATATCGTTTCAAGGTCATTTCAAGGTTACCTCGAGGTCATTTCAAGGTTACCTCAAGGTCATTTCAAGGTTACCTCAAGGTCATTTCAAGGTTACTTCAAGGTCATTTCAAGGACATTTCAAGGTCATTTCAAGGTCACCTCAAGAACGATTCTGGAACCTCCTCCGACTTTAACCTTGAACCTAGAACCTCCTCCACGTCAAGGTTATGGTGAAGGTCAGAGGTAGGTCGATTCTGAAACCTCCTCCGACCTTGACCTTGAAAGTGGAACCTCCTCCATGTCAAGGTTATGGCGAAGGTCACGTCAGGGATAGGCCGATTCTGGAACCTCCTCCGACCTTGACCTTGAATTTTTCCGTCAAGGTCGGAGGAGGTTCCAGAATCGGCCTATCCCTACTACTGTCGAGTTCTTGTTTGACGGTAGCTACTTCATATTTGAAAATAAATTTTATAAACAAATTTTTGGTACCGCTATGGGTAACCCAGCTTCTCCTATCTTAGCTAACATAGTCATAAATAAATTACTTAACACTTTTTAACATGTTTTACATAATTTACCGTTTCCGATTCCGTTTCTATATTGTTACTTAGAAGATATTGTTGCCAGTATTCCTAGTGATTCTATCAAAATTCAACAACTTTTGTGATGGATTAAAATTTACAATTGAAATCGAAAATAACAGAAAACTTCCTTTTCTCGATGTGTTGCTTGAGAGATGTGATGATGGGAAGCTTATCACTGATTGGTACATAAAGCCTACCCATGCTGGTAGAATAATAAATTATTTTTCGGTACACCCCTTAAGTCAAAAATTAGCTGTTTTGAAATCCTTAAAACACAGAGTCATGGAACTCTCTAATCCTAATTTGTGAAATAAGAATTTTGCCACCATCCAAAACATTACCATTAAAAATGGGTATCCAAGAAAACTCATTGTCCATCTCTTAAACAACAGATCCAATAATTCACAACTTGAATCTATTGATTCTTCTAATCAAGTTAAGTATTATAAAATTCCGTTTATACCGAGCTTATCATACAACCTTGCTAGAATTTTAAGTAACAATCAACAAAAAATAGCGTTTTATTCAACAAAGTCAACTAACAGTTTATTTTCTAAATTAAAGTCGAAAATTCCTTTACCTGATCATGTAATGTTGTTTATTAAATAGATTGTACAGGATGTAGTTCCTCTTACATTGGCCAAACTAAAAAAAATTAAGTAATAGAATCAGAAACCACAAATATGATTGTAAACCATCCCAACAATTAAAAACTGAAAAAAACCGCTTTAGCTAGACACCATTTTTCCACAGGGCACAGCTTTGACTTTGATATTTGTCAAGGTATTGGATTATGAACCGATGTTCACTAAAAGATTAATTTCCAAAATTATTTACATTAATAATGTAAAAAATTCCATAAACTTAAAAACTGACACTCAAAATTTAACTATTACATATCATAACTTGATTAAATTTCACAATTCCAATCGTTAGGTTTTTCGTTTTATGTAGGTTGGCCATTGCTTGGGGAATTTCACTCCGTTACGTTACGATGTCAAACTATTAGCGCAGGGGAAAAAAACTAGTTTGTTCTCCGTGGTTTGTTCTGTCATTCTCCTCACACCTTTTAATCACATTGTTAACTTTGTTTTAAAGTGTTTTAATTAATAATTTATTGTTTATTATGTTAAATCGGCTTGTTGTCTGAAGATTTGTGTCCAAATTTGTTTTAACGTCCATTTTACCCGTAAGGTGAAACATTAACATTTTTGTAGTTACCAGTCGTAGACTGAGCGTGGTTTCCTTTTTTTCCAGTTGCTGTTTTTTATTAACTCCGACCGTTAGGGCGTTTTCACACACACCGGCAAAACCGGAGCCGGTGCCGGGGCCGTCGCCGGTACCGGCCAGTGGACTCTTTCACACACTCCGGCATTGACGTTGCCGTTATTAATACCAGTTAGTTTCTGAACGTGGTTTTGTAGAAAATCTTCTTCAAAGAATGCATACACTTCCGACCACGCTTTTTGTTTTTCAACCTTGTCTTTGAAGCAATCTGCTGTCTTGTCCCACAGTCAAGGTTTACTTTCAACGAGTTCAATTAAGCTGACAACATCGTACGTTGTATCGTACTTAAACAATTTACTCATTTTCGAACAATTAAAAATGTACGAAAATTATAAAATGAAAACACGCTCTGATTACTTTGAGGACAATAACAATACTGAAGTAAAATTAATCAAACAGTTCTCCGGCACCGGCACGTTTAGACCTGTGTGGACAAGTGTACATAAGAAAACATTGAAATCGATAAATCGGAAATCGGTCCGGCATCCGGCTTGTCGAGATCAACACCGGCTGCATTTGCCGGTGTCGGCTGCCGGACCGGCAAATTTGCCGGACCGGGCTATGTGTGAAAGCATTAATTTGACTGCATTGTATCCGGCGCCGGAGTCGTCACCGGCTCCGGTTTTTCCGGTGTGTGTGAAAACGCTCTTACGGGTTGTCGCTTTAATTGTTCATATCAGAGGTATTTTTCCAAATTATTTTAATTAAGATGAACCTAATTGTAACACTTACAAGCACTGATGAAGGTGCAAAATTAAAGCCGAAACTGTCAGCTGAATGATATTTTATTAATTTTGGATACGTCCTAAAACCCGATCAAAGTTACATTTCAAAATTCAATTATCGAGGACGGCATTTTGCTCATTAAAAATAAATAAGTATATTATTTTTAAACTCGAGGAATTATCGTGCTCCTGAGTTTACATAATTATATTCCACACACGTGCATTGTACATAGTTTAATATGTTGGAGTTAGTTTTATGAATATATTTAATTTTACAAAAATTTATGGTCAACTGTCTCCGCATTATGCGTTCGGCATTGCATATTCTCCCACCGCTTCGAGGAGGCCTATAAACACTGGGCGTTGCACTATTCCATTTTAAAGATACGCAGTATCTTGTTTTATCTATATGTATTACTAAAACGGAATGCTTAAATTAAAAAAAAAGTTCAGACTCAAAAATGCAACATATTCCTATGCTGTTTTTAATATAATCATATCATTTCGTTGTATACAGGGTGATCAAAGTTACTGCCGCACTATTGCTAACTTCGTTATTATTGGAGCTACGAAGTGGTTCAAATTATCGAAAATTAACTATTTTTACTTAGGATTACAATGGTGATATGAGGAAAACAATTGCGTATCGCATTCTCATAATAATTGCAAGTGTAAAGTTTTTTTAGTGGAACGCCCTGTATTTTTTGTTGAAAAATGAAAGAACATCAAATTATAAATACAAATTACTCTTTACTATTTTTCCTCAAAACGAATATTAAAGAAGTTATTGCGAAACTTGTATTCATCATTTACAATTAACTTTATTTAGTTCAACGCATTAACAAAACTATCTTATCATATACTAGCTTGGAATTATGTGGTTCGAAAAACGTAGAAAACATGAGCGCAATATTTTGAGAAATTGGTATTTAAAGTAAATGCAACTACTATTGTGTACAAAAATAAAATTAATTAATTAAAATGTTCTACTCTTGAAACTATTGTAACTTAAACTAATTTCCCATTTTGTTCTAAGCATCTCTGAACACGTTTATAGACGCTATAGTGGCATTTAAGCGTTGTATGGGTTGTATTAAATGTTATACCAACAAAATTGTCGCAATAACTTCTTTATTATTCGTTTTAAGGAAAAATAGTAAAGAGTAATTTGTATTTATAATTTGATGTTCTTTCATTTGTCAACAAAAAATATAAGGTGTTCCATTAAAAAAAAACTTTACACATGAAATTATTTAGAGAATGCGATGCGCAATTGTTTTCTTCATGTCACCATTATAATCCTGAGTGAAAACAGTTCATTTTTGCTAATTTTCACCACGTCGTAGCTCCAATAATAACGAAGTTGGCAATAGTGCGGCAGTAACTTTGATCACCCTGTACATGTACTCAACCAACATAAAATAATTATAGTAAATGATTGAATTGTACACACAATAAAAGTAACCTGTGTAACATATGCCTACATATACATACATGTTGATATGTTGCATTTTATAATAATTGTATGTAAGGTCGGCCGAAATAACCAACATATTTTTTTTCAGTATTATTAAAAATGTGGTAACGCGTATACATAAATTTAAGTAATCAAAACGCTTACCATTTCCTCTGGCTACCAGGTACCGTTCGCTACCATCACCTCCCATTGACATGGTGCGTTCATGCAACAATAACATGTGTTTACAATCATTTGCAAGAGACAATAATTATTTACTCACCGGGGATCCCAGTCCCCTGGCCCCAACGGTCTGCACCTGCTCAACCCCATGATCAATTCACAACTCAACCTAGTGCCTCCATCATCGCTCCTGATGATGTCCAACCTTGGGCCTTCAGTGTCATATCTGTTGCTCTTTCATAAACTATTGCTCTGAAATATTATTTCCAGAAACAGAAACCACATGCAAGACAGATAGCCTCGATGACATGCAAACATACTCTACCCTACGTCTTTGTCATATCCCACCCACCAATCCACTCTTCCGCCAAGGTGACTTACTCCGGCGTCACCCGCATCTCACCAGGATGTCAACCCGCATCTCACTAGGTGACCGACGCGACGTGCTTACCATGGACGCCCCTTCACACCCGGCACGTAGGGGTGGTTACAATTTAATAACCTTAGGGCTCCCAATCCGCTGCATCGGTTCCCTAAGGGGTTACCATGGGACCGTGAACAGTATGTCGTTCACTCTCGGCTGCGCTTTTACCCTGTTAGTACGATTTCCCTTCAGGGATGGCCACCACCACACTGCTTAACGAACATTAATATGTCCAGCAAACTGACGTCACAAACCCTACCTCAGCGTGGCCACTGAGCCTAACCCAGGGAAATCGCTCATTCGTACCATGCAGGAAATACTTCAAGCTAACTATCTACAATCATGCATTAACTACTTGTCTCTAGATTAACTTATCTCTAGAGTACTGCGTTCCTGGTTCTCTGGGCGTAGTGCAAAAACTTTCTGAGCACACCCTGTATACGCACGCCAGGAATATACCGGGTGTTGAATTGATTTTGAGACATAGGGATTTAACTTGGGAAATCAAAGATTTGCGAATATTGACTTCCCTAATTATTTTACAGTAAAATGTGCAATACAAAAGTTTTAGAGTAATAAAAATCCTCTTCAAATTCATTTTTCTTTATTTTATAAAGTCCTCAGGTGTTGAAATAAAACAAGAAAAAGAATTTAAAAAATCAGTGTAAAATAGCAATAGCCATGAAATGTCACAAAAATTTGGATAGGATTTTTATTACTCTAAAACTTTTGTATTGAACATTTTACTGTAAAATAATTAGGGGAGCCAATATTCGCAAATCTTTGATTTCCCATGTTAAATTCCTATGTCTCAAAATCAATGCAACACCCGGTATGTATTACACGCGTACTACACAATTAACGCGAGTTGCGAGTACAAGTTGCAAATTACAAGTTGCAAGTTGGCTAACTTTATGTGCGCGTATTAATTAATTATTTTCCGCACCTTTCTGTCATATTAATTAACACCGCAAACTCTTATCAGCGCGCCTATCGATTACGTATCGTAAACTCGACTGTCCCGATTTTCCAAGCAAACCTTTGCTGCCCGAAACTGTTTATTGTTTATATAATCTCAGTTTATATAATCAGGACCCAGCATACCACCGCGACCGTAAACAGTTTTGGTGAAGGTAAACAAAACTCGATGCATTGCAGGTCAACGTTTATAACTCTTTAATTCTAAACGCATTATATTTTGCTCAAAAATGAATGTCTAACATGTAGCCTAAAGCTATACCTACACATGTTTTTCACGGGTTTCCGCTACGACTTGAAGTATTGTTTTTATCGATGCCAAATATTAATATGCCGTTTTAGGTACATCTTCCCTAATAACACAAATTTTTCGAAGAAAATAGACATGACACGGACAGTACAAGTAGTCTGGAATTTTATGAAGAATTTTTGTTGCTCTGCAATGAAAATCCGAAAAATTGGTTCTTTGTTCAGTTCAAATAATTTCGTTAATTTTTATTTGTTTTATTTTCAATTTCAAGATTATTATTAAAACAAAATAATATAGTATTTTTGAGCAATAATGTTTATTTTGTAAGAAAAACTTGCTGTGAAAGGTATTAATTTTTTATATCACCTTTTAACTGATAAGAAGGACGATTACAATATAGATGAAAAAGTTAGGGTTGTCATTTAAAAAAAATGTCGATGACGTGACGGCGCAAAAGTAGTAACTGACATAAAATTAAAATTGGTTGTAAAAGATGTCTTTTTTAAAAATAAAATCGACCTGTCCGAGCGTTTTTCGAAAAAGTCAGCGCTAAGGGTGTTTTTTTCGCTTAGTGCGTTACTTTATCACTTTATTTAACTTTTGATTGATTATCAATAATCAATTTGTAACTAACTATTTGAGGATTTAGCTTGTCGATTTTTTTAAGGCGGTATTTTCGTCATTCAACATGATATTTGTACTATCGCATTCTCCGAGCTTATTCCTTAGCAAATTATTTATGTCCGTCGAGACGTTACCTTCTACCTCTTCTTTATTGTCCTGGTAAGTTAGACATATGTAACTAGCATTTTTGGGCTTTCCTGGATTTTCTTAACTGAGTTTTGTGATTTTTTATCTAGGTGTTTATTTCGTTTAAGACCAGATCGTGTTGCCAACATGGTTTATAATCTGATGAAAACCTTCGGAGCGAGTGAAGTATCGAAGAAAAACTTGCTTTATTTAAAATGAAAAACCATGTGATTTACGAATCCGAAAGTTCATATGCTCAATGCACGCACACTAACACCTTAACGATTTTATTGGCTACATACACTCAATTAAAGAAAGCAGAATAGTTAATTATATTTAATTAATTAACTTTAATTAACGTGCTATGTGACCACCACTATCCATATTCAGCACGTGCCGCATTATTAGTTCCAATTAAAATAACAAAGTTACACATCGTACGGACGATATAAGACACCTTGTATATTTCGAAATATATAATTTTAAAGTATGCAGAGCTTGAAATGATGAAACTTTTGTATAAATCACTTTATTCATATATTCAACAGGAACAGCGTTATTGAAGAAGCCCGATTAAATGCCACACCCTGTTTAAGCCTAACTCGAGGTATTTTGTTGATGAAGACCCGATACATTCGGTACATTAAAATTAAAACAAAAATGCCACAAATCTTTTCAGATTTCATTTGTGAAGATTAAAAATATACTTAGATTATTATATTTATTCAAATACACATTAAATAGTACGAAATTTATCAACTTCTGTTTCTTTTAATAATATTTAATCAATATTTATATACAGGAGCAAAAAAATTAGTACTCGGTGTCATTATTTGACATAGAGACAAGTGAAATGGTCGTGATTGTCATAAATAAACCTTGTACTGCGACAAGTGTCATATGTGTTCTATATGTCAAATTGATTATAACCTAAAGTTGTGTTCACATTGTGGTAACAACGAGAAAGTTTCTGTTACTGGTTGTTGCCGGATATTATAAAAATAATCCAAAAGTATAAATTCGTAGAAAAATTTTGCCGACACTAAAGCAACATAAGGGTGTGTCAACAAAAAATCCGAACAAAGTTTAATTAATTAATTTAATTTAATTTAATTAATCTAAGACCCTTTATAACAAGACATTTTTCGTCACCGAATACTCCAGTGAAAATTTGATTTCAGTCATTAGTGAGATAAATCTCAAAACGTTAACTTTCGTCAGTAGAGACGAAAATTACCTAGTAATTTTCACCTCCATCTAATTGCCTGCTGTCGGTGTATCGCGTAATTATTAAATCAAGTCAGTTTGTGCTGTTTCGTAGTTTGATTGTGAAACCCACATAATTTTGAATAATTGTTCAAATGTAACAATTAATCACTATTTAAATCATAAGTAATTTCAATACAATCTATAGTTTTGTAATTTTTAATTCGAAATAAAGAATTTTTTGCATTATTTTTTTAAGTTTGTTATAATGTCATAGGCGAGGTCTTAGAAGAAGTATAGTGTTTAACTTTTTAACTTATTACTTTCGTCACTCGTTGAACAATATACTATTACTTATTATGTTATGTATTGTAACATTTAAGCAATAACTTTTTTATGAACTTTCCATTTACAGAATTAAATAATCTATGCAAAACTTGTCAGTAATTAATTATTTTTTATCAATAATGCACACACACTTCGCCTACTCAAAACACACATACATAACATCCCTTCCTTTTTTACTTAAGCACAAAGTCTTTGTAGCGCAACGCTTGCTTACAAACTCTTCGTGATCTCAGTGACATTTTTTCTTGTTTAGGTGGAGGCATAGGAGGAGAAACATCCCTATTAGGAGGAGGAACATCCATATTTTCTTGACCTGGTACTACTGTTCCATGTTCTTTGTTAGAAAGAATTACAGGTTGATTAAATCACTCTTCCTGTATATCATCCCTTCGCTGTACTGGATCTGAAAAATCGGAATCGAAACTTGAAGGCGGTGTTGGAGATATTCCTTGTAAGGAAACAACATCAGGACTTAACTTAGCTGGCTGCGTCTCTCGTAATTCGAATTCCGATGACTATTTTTCAGTTTGTCCATGTAACTCTACATCTTCGGTCACTCTCCGTCGTAGTTGGTCAATATGTCGTTTAACAATATTACCATTTAACATTTTATCCTTATATGAAACTTGTCCTGTGTAATCCTGGATCTGTCCTTTTAACCATTTAGGTTCTCATGGATTATAGTTACGAAAACAGACTAAATCTCCAAAATCAAAAGTGCGAAGTTTTCGTTTTGACTCTTCTGTTATTAGGTCTGTTTGTTATCCTGCACTGGTGTACACTAGTGTACACTTCTTTTACGAAATATGCTTTAATGAAGCCTGAATTCCTTGATAATGTGTCAATACGTATCGTACACATCCATACTGACATACCACACAAACATTTCAAATTGCATTAAAACGTATTTTGCGAAAAAGTATGCATTGGTGTACACCAGTTCAGGATAACAAACAGACCTATTTTCTTATTCATTTGTAGTGCGTATGGATGCATTTTATCCAACACTGTTCTCAATTTCCTTCCCATCAGCAGTTCCGCTGGTGTCTTTTTAGGACCTGCATGTACAGTCGTATGTTGATGGAAAAGCATTATTTGAACTTGTAATTCGATATTTCCTTCATATAATTTAGCCAGAATTTTTGTTGTAGTCTGTACCATACGTTCAGCTTGTCCGTTACTGGATGGATGGTACGGCAATATCGTACTAAATTCAATGAAGTTTTTTTTTTTAGAATTCGTGAAGCTCTTTCGAATTAAAAGAACGTCCATTATTCGAGATAATAAGATCTGGAATTCCCAACCTGGCAAATATTTTTCTGAAACTCTTAATGACTTCGTGTGATGCCATTGAATGTCCACTTGAAGCCATTTTGACATTGTGTAATAAATTAAGTAAATTTTGTCTTTATAAGGACCTGCGAAATCTATGTGCAAGGTGGACCATGGATTTAATGATCTTTCTATGGACTGTCGCGGTGCTTTTGGTGGATTATTTGCATGGATCTGACATATATCACATTTCGCCACACATTCCTCGATATCCTTATCTACACTGTGTCCCCCACTGCGATACTTATAATGGACCAAAAATTTTTGAATTCAGATTTCATGTTCTGCAGTTTAGGTCTGCTTGGCGTGAAACGAATTTGTGCCAAATTTGACGCCGAAAGTCTTCAAAGTGGCGGAATTAACACAGGAAGAAGTAAAATCTTTGTAGGTAAAGTGGTCTTCCTTCTGAATTTAGGAGAAAAATTTAGTAAGATGTACAGTTGTAAGACATTAACACTGTCAGGTGCTAATATGGACGGAGTTATTATTTGAATAATCATATTTTATTTGTTCTTGGTCAATAAATATGTAGATGGCGTTAACATTTTACAACTTTACTGAAATATTATTTGTAATTAGTAATTTTTCGTAATTCATTTCTTTTTCCTAGGATGTTGGAATTTGGTATATCTCCCTAATTTGAAATGAGAATCATTTTAACTTATTAAATTTTTCTCCTAAATTCAAAAGGGAGACCGCTTTACCTACACAGATTTTACTACTTCTTGTGTTAATTTCGCCACCTTGAAGGCTTTCGGCGTCAATTCATTTCACGCCAAGCAGACCTGAACTGCAGAACATGAAATCTGAATTCAAAAATTTTTGGTCCATTATATGTATCGCGACCTCAATTCGGGGACACACTGTATATTAGGCCGCCACACATAGCTTCTAGCACACGCTTTCATAGCTACGATTCCCGGGTGATTTGCGTGTAGTAATTCTAAGAATCTTTTCCGTGTAACTTCAGGTGCTATTAATCGATGATCTGTTGTAATTGTAAATTCTCGTCCAGAGACATATTGATGAAAATGTTTAACTTCCTCACCAATGCGAGACCAAAAAGTTATTGGTTTCTCTATGTCTCTGTTCCTGTGAGCTAATACTACGCCAATTCCATACGGTGATGCATCGCAATTCACGACTAGTTCCTTGTTTTCATCATAAGGCGTTAAAATTCTGATCTCAATAGATCTTTCAACTTGCAAAAAGCCTTTTCGTGTAGTTCAGTCCATCGCCATGGTTTAATATCTAATAATCTGTGCAGTGGTTCGACTATACTCGATTTATTTTTTAGAAAACGGTTGTATGTAGAAGTTTACCATTCCTAAATATGACTAATAGTTCTTCTCTATTTGTGGGCCTCGGGGCTTCTTTAATTGCCTTGATACGTTCATCTGTAGGACGTACTCCTTCTTCTCCAATTATATATCCTAAATATCTGATATTCTTCAGTCCAATTTCGCATTTAGATTTTTTTTAATGTAAGTCCTGTATCTCCTAATTTATCCAAGACTTTTCTTAAGTTACTGTCATGTTCTTCTTGATTTCTTCCGAAAATAATGATATCATCCAAATATGCCTTTGCTCTCGGAATTGAAGCTACTAATGAATCCATAATCTTCTGAAAAAGGCCTGGTGCAAATGAAATTCCAAAAGGAAGACGGTTCACTCGGGACAGTCCTTTATGTGTATTAAGTGCAAGGATCTTCGCTGCTTCATCATCAACACGAAGTTGTTGATAAGCTTGTGATAAATCCACTTTCGAAAATATCGTAGCGGGTGTCAATAAGGTTATCATTTACGTAATTGTAGATAAAGGATATGAGTTCTTTTTTAATGCCTTATTCACCGTACTGTAATCTCCACACAATCTTATTTTTCCATCGTACTTTCTTGAAATCACCAACGGTGTGGCCCATTCCGAATAATCAGTTGCTTCCAGAACTTCCTGTTGAACTAACTTCTCTAGTTCTTCTTCTACTGCTGGCTTAAGGGCAAAAGGAACTTGCCTGCTTTTCAAGAAAACAGGTGATGTATCTTCCTTCAACTCCAACTTAATTGGATCGCCGAGGAATTTGCCTAGTTTCTCTCCAAAAACTGTAGGGTATTGTTGAAATAATAGTAATGGTAAAGTGCGTGAGTCTTTATTGATGTTACACACCCCGTTTATTGTGATACCCAATTCTCCAAACCAATTCCTTCCCAGCAGATCACAACCTCCACCGTCCGAAACAACAACTTTTAAGTTTTTGTTTATTTTTCGTATTGAACTTTAACAACAGTCTCACCCAAAATGTTAATTTTTTGTTGAGTCCATGTCTGTAAATTCCACGTTACTTTTTGCAATTTCCTTGATTTTATTCGAATTTTTTCCCAAGTCTCCTTTTTTTTATAATATATAGTACATACTGCACCAGAATCCACCTCCACCAGAACTAGCATTCCATTCAGCTTGACATTCGCCATAATTTTTTCATTCCTCGTAGCTGCCTGAATCGAATTAAGAGAATACAAATCACACTCATCATCTTCAACCCAGTTACAGGTTACAGTTCTTTGATTTATTCAGTTTTTTATTTGTTGCTGTATTTGGTTCTTGTTTCATTTCTTCTTCATTTTTCTTTTTGAAACAAGCCTTTTGTACAGGGTGGGCCAGAAAGATGTGAGATTTTAAAAACACTACTGTATCCGAACGGCACATGATAGTGAGGTGCGAGTAGTGGGGACAAATAGCTCAGATCTTGGAAGTTTGGTCACAATGGAGCATTTTACGGGGAGATGTTTGAAGGAAAATTGATATCGCGCCGAGGGGATATTCCGTGGCCTCCCAGGAGTCCAGACCTGACCCCATGTGATTTCTTTCTCTGGGGATACTTGAAGAGTCGCATTTACACCAATAAGCCAATCACGGTGGCCCAATTGAAGGTGAATATTCGTGAGGAAATGACCGCTATTCCACGTGCAATGTGCCAGCGAGTTTTCACAAATTTAAGGTCCAGATTCGAAGAGTGTTTGCGTCAAGATGGCGCACATCTGGATGATGTTATTTTCAAAAAATAAATATTAATATTAATAAAATAATAATTTCCCGTCTGTCTATTTCAATTTAAATATATATTTGTTGCGATACTGCTTTTTGTTTTTTTTTAATGAATTTTTCACATCTACTCAACTTAATGGCCCACTCTGTATGTGTCCTTTCTTGTTGCAGTAATGGCAGACAGCATCTCTGAATTTGCATTTTTTTCCGTCATGTAATTTGTCACAATGATGACAGGGTTTTAATTTTCTTTGTTCTTTTTGCCCATTTTTTTATTATTAATCATTAATATTGAATTATCTGTCAAAGTTCTGACGTCTCCCACATTTTTCCGTGCGGTTTCTGCTGCAATAGCTAATCCCAATGCGCGCTCAAATGTAAAGGCTGTTTTACATTATAACATTTTTTGGTACAAAGTGAGAGAGATAAGCTATCACAGTGAATTCTGATTGGTTGAATTGGCACTTCTCACTCACTTTGTATCAAATTTTAGATTAAAAATGTCATGGTGTAAAACCAATTTTTTTTGTAATTCTTCGTCTGCTACACCACATACGTTTCGATCTCTTAGCATGTTATTAACTTCAGTAAAATTGCAAAATTTACTAAGTTTACGAAGGTCTGCGACAAAATCTGCAATGGATTTACTTTTTCTTTGTATTCGCTTGTTAAAATTGAATCTCTCGACGATTTCGTTTGGTGTTGGGTTGAAATGTGCTTTTAACTTAATAACTATTTCCGCGTACGTGAAATCACGTGGTGTTTGTGGCTTACCAATGATCTCAAAATTTCATACGCCGAAGCGCCAAATTGGGCTAGTAGAATAGCTCGTTTTTTTCCATCATTCGTTATGTTATTTGCTTCAAAGAAAAATTCAAGTCGTTCTTGATAGTTTGTCCATGATGCATTAATATCAAAAGGTCCAACATGTCCAATCGTCGGAATGTAATTTTGAAATTGTACTGTATTTCCCGCTTCGTTTGTCATATAGGTCTCCGCACACCACCCTAATATTTTCAATGCTTTTACTCAGGTAATCCTCGTCGCCAAATTATGTTATGTATTGTAACATTTAAGCAATAACTTTTATTAATATGAGCTTTCCATTTACAGAATTAAATAGTGAATAATCTATGCAAAACTTAATTATTTTTTATTAATAATGTCACACACTTTGCCTACTCAAAACACACATACATAACAAATTACATAAACAAAATCAGTTAATAACTTATTTAATCTAATATGAAATAACATAGTCGGGACGAAAATTGGCTGCTTGTCTTACTTTGATTTTAACTCTAGCCATTAATCTTTCGAAATGATCGAAACTAAACTGGAAAAGTTTTCTTTTAATTTTGACACGTCGCGTCTCGCTTCCCATCCATTCTCATACACTTTTTTAATTGAAACCAAGACCTTTCTGTAGGTTTTTGTTGTGGAACATTTGCCAGTCGAGGAATGTACTGAATTTGATATTACTCGAATACCTCAAAGGTGCTTTTCGCGTAGTGAGAGCTATCCATGTTCAGTTTGATTTGTTAATTGGTTTCCATTTTATTTAGGGGCCGACTTTCTTCTTTCTTATCACGATATCATTTTCTTTTAATATTTTCCTGACTTACTCATATGAAATATTAAATTTTCTTCCCAATTTTCTATATGATTTTCCGACCTTCCGGATAGCCTACATTTCCAGTTGTATTTTCTTGCATTCCGACATTTTTCTGGCCTTTCTACCACTATCTGGCTGTCTATCTAATGTTTTAGCATTACTAACTCTTTTTAATATATCATAAATGGTTCTACGAGGAAGTCCCATATTTTCAAACCGTTTAGCAGTGAAGGTTTTTTCAAGCGTTCGGTGCTTTATGAAAAATTTGCCAACCAACTTTTTTCTTTCTTTCTCTTTTAAGAATTTCATTTCTTCCAGCAATTATAATTCACAAAATTACTGTGTTATTTAATAATAATAATAATAATAATAAATTGTCTTTATTGTTATGGCGAAGTTTAGCCAACGCTATTCACTTAACCATAAAAAAAATACATTTACATTCAAGCGTCGATTTACCGTAACAAGAGAAAAAAAAAACAAATGATAAATATAAATAAAGACTGGCTGAAATTCAGGAATTTCAGGAGCACTGCATACAGATAAATTATAGGTACAATACAAAATATTTTAATAACCAAAATACCGAAATACGAGTGTATCACTGTATAAGAGTAAATATATTCGAACACACACAGAGACTTTAATATCGAGTTCTATCATTTAAAAAAGAAGTATATTTCTTTTTGAACGTACGTAAGGAACATGATTTTAGTGATTGAGGCATACTATTCCAAGTGATTGGTTCATTGTACGAAAAAGATCTGGAGAATAAAGTTTTGGAGTGTTTATGCAAAATAAAGTTATTTTTAAAGCGGGTATTAATTCCATGAACACAATCATACTTAAGCAACTTCGTAGACAAATATTCGGGTTTAGAATTTTTAACAATTTTATTAAGGAAAACGGCAAAATGTAATTTCCTACGATTTTTCATGTTCTGCCAACTCAATTCCTTCAGTTTATGTGAAACATGATCAAAGTGTCTGAGATTATAAATAAGTCTAATACAAGAATTCTGAACTCTCTGAATGCGAGTCTCAGTTAATGAATCTATACAGGATCCATACACAACATCACAATAATTGAAATGACTTAAAACTAAAGAATTAGTAAGAATTTTTCTTAAATTTGTATCAATGATATGTCTGTTGTTATAAAGCATACGAAGTGAACAGTAAGATTTTTTTAACATTTTATTAACATGATCCCGAAATCTTAATCCAGTGTCCATATGAAGTCCAAGATTTTTCGCAACCTTGGAAATAGTTAAAGGCTGACCTAATATACTGAGACTGCATTTAGCAGCAGCTTCCTTACTTTTGTTACTACCAAAAACTAAAAGAGATGATTTGGCTGCGTTAATACATAAATTATGAGTTTGTGCCTTTTGAATTAAATTATTTAAATCCTCAGATATCAAGTCAAAATCACATGAGAACTGCTTATAAATCTGGGTGTCATCAGCGTATAAGGCACATTCACAATGATTCAAAGTTAATTTAAAGTCAAACGTATACAGAATAAACAATAAAGGGCCTAAAATACTGCCTTGAGGAACGCCCTTTGAAATAAAGGCCTCGGAAGAAACACAATCTCCTATCACAACACTTTGCGTTCTATTACATAAATAATTAGACATAAAAAGTATACTTATAGAATCAAATCCAATGTATTTTAATTTTGCTAACAGTATTTCATGATTAATAGTGTCAAAAGCTTTCGAGAAGTCCAAAAGGATGAGGGCAGTTCCGAGACCTTTATCCCAAGCTTCAAAAATATCATCACAAACATTTACTAAAGCTGAAGCGGTACTGAATCCTTTTCTAAACCCAGATTGAACGCTGGGAATTATATTATTCTCAGTTGCGTAATTCATAATTTGCTTGTAAACAATCTTTTGAAGGATCTTTGAAAGTGTGGGAAGTATACTGATTGGTCGCAAGTCGGAATATTCAGAAGGAGAGCTCTTTTTGGGCAAAGGGTGTACTAAAGATTTTTTCCAACAATTAGGAAAATAACCAACTTCCAAGCAACAGTTTACAATGTGGGTTATATATTTTGCAATATGTGGTATGCAGTATCGTAACATTCTTATAGAAATTCCATCAATACCGTAGGCATTAGATTTAATATTATTTACAACTTCAATAACCTCTTCAGTTGTTGCAAGTTGAAAGTGGAAATTAAAATCTTCCAAATTGTTACAGGAATAAAAATTAAGGGCATCACTACAATCTTCATCAATTTGTGAAACAGAATCAATAAAATAATCATTTATTTCATCAGCATTTTTTAAACTATCAGGAATGTCTGCAGCTTTAGATTTAGAAATATTCATACTATTTAATACTGACCAAGTCTTATTCATACTAGATTTAGACAAAGTACTTAAGTAAACCCTTTTCTCTTTTCTAATAGAATTTAAAGTTAGATTACGCAACTGTTTATAATAATCCCAATCCGCTGGAAGTCTAGTTTGTTTAAATTTTGTTAAAGCATTATTTCGAAGTTTAATCATGTGTTTAATAACATCCGTTAACCACGGAGCTTTAGGTTTCGACACACGCACCGTTTTGAGGGGAGCATGTAAATTAAATAAACCAATTAAGTTATTATTAAAAAATTCTAGTTTAGCCTCAATGTTATTTAATAAACAAATATCATTCCAACGCATGTTCAAAAGATCTCGAATAAAGATTTGATAAGAAAATTTGCTAAAATCACGAAAAGTCACATATTTCTGTTTGGCAGGAGGAACAGTAATAGCTAATGTACAATAGGTAAGCAAATGATCCGAAAATAAATCTGCATTTACGGTACCGCATTCAGAAACAAGATCCTTATTTGATACAAAAATAAGATCAAGTAAGGAACTGCAATTAGCAGTTATTCGTGTGGGTTCAGCAACAATTTGACTAAGACCAAAACCATCAAAACAATTAATAATTGAGCAAGTGGCATTAGTCGAATTTAAAAGGTTAATATTAAAATCTCCAAGACATACAAGTTCATCGCAGTTAGGAATTACAAGAGATAGTGACAAATCCATTTGATCAAAACATTCAATCACATTATTTTGAGGTGGTCTATAAATCACACCTACAGCTAAAACATTTTTTTTTAACTTAATACTAATCCATAATTCCTCAACTGCATTTCCAGAGTTAAGTTGAAATACCTCACAGAATAAATTTGATTTTACATACACACATATCCCGCCTCCACGTGTTAAACGATCCCGCCTATGCAAATTGTAACCCTGGATTTTAACAGTTTCGGATGTTATATCACTCGTCAACCATGTTTCAGAAAGTCCAATCACATCATAATTACCCTGTAATACAATGCTCCTGAATTCAAGAAAGCCTGAAACCAAAGACCTTGCGTTAATACCTGCAATTTTTAGATTAGACATTATAAATACAGCAAAAACGAACGAACGATACAAATAAACAAAACAAAAAATGCTAATTTAAAGATAATTTCAGAACTTAATAATGATTAATAATTGATAATGATTAATAATGATTAATGAGAAATTAATTAAGATTAATGAGAAATTAATTAAGTAACAACTTATGTTTAACAGCACAAAAAGTTGCTGCCGCTTATCCTGAACGCGCTAATCCGACTTCTCTCCATTTAATTTCTTCAGTTCATCTCGATCAGTAACCACATATTTTCTACCCTTATACCTGATGCAGATCCTACCATCTGAAGTCCAGACCTTTTCCCTCGAAAATTGCGTAACAGCTTCTTTATAAATTTCCATCCTGGTAAATGTGAGGTCCTCCTTGATAATTATTCCCGAATTTTTTAATAGTTTTCTGCTACTAAGTACAGCTTGCCGATCCTTGTAACTTAGGAATTTAACAATAATGGCCCGTTGTTTTGATGAGTTTCTTACAAGAGCATTATCAACATTGCCATTCCCTGAACTGGTTTCTTGCTTGCGACGACCGATGCGGTGCGCTCTTTCGATCACATTATTGCTCAAATTTAATTTCAATTTATTTTTAATTAATTCCATGACTAACTCATCAGCATTTTCATCACTAGCTTCTTCAATTCCGTAAATCCGAATACAATTACGTCTTGAGTATTGCTCTTGATGATCCAATTTTTTTCGAATTTGAGAATTTTCCTTTTTCAGTTGTTCCATATTAGTTTCAAGTTCATTTAATTTCTGATTTTGAGCTTCAGTTAGGTTTTGCACTGTTTTTATAACAATTTGCGTAACTTTTTCAACAATATTAGTAATGAACTTTTCATCACTTAAAAGTGAGCACGTGGTACCTTTTACTAGCTCGGAAATATCGTCTTTTGATCGTGTATTATACATGTTCGAATTTTCTCCAATTAAATCAACTTTCACACACTAACTAGCACTTGTATCGACAAACTAATTTCAAATATAACCGAAGACAAGTACAAAAATTGATGAATTAAGCCGGACCAAGCGATACACGTCTACCCTGCTCGACGCATCAACTACGACAGGTACTATCGGCAGTCAGTAAATGACATAAATAAGACAAAATTTCTAAAACCTACGACGATAGATTTCTATTCATCGAATTAAATTTGTGTGGATTTTTTGTTGACGCACCCTTAATCAGAGGAACATTTAGATTTTGTTAGAATGTTTGCGACAGTCACGAAAAGTGACCAAAAAAAAACTTGCTTCTAGCAACTGCAGAATTTATTATTATCAGTGCCAAAAGAAAGACAAAAGAAAAGTGTGAGTTCGACCCAAGGATATTAAATTCTGTAGTACTGCTCATTCCTTATCTCGTAATGTTCGCCTGTTTCGTGACGTCAGCAGCGCTCCTTTAAATTTAAAGACTAACGGGTAACTGAAATTAACATAATTTAGTTCTTCATTTAAAAGAATAAAATTTCGAAAATAAATATCTAATTAAAGTAAAAGCCTGTTCCATAGCTCTGCACTTTTCTACACTTTTTACACCAACTGCTCCTGAGAGAGTGAGATGTATATAACTAATGCAAGTAGGAATGAGAAAAATAGAGTAAAGGTGTTAAAAGTGTAGAAAGTGCAGAGCTATCGAACAGACTTTAAGTTATTATAAAGTGTACGCCTTTTTTAATTTCAAATTATATGGACCGATGCTTACGTCACGAGCGAACAGATCGTGGGTCGATTCTGCTCATATCTGTAGGAACCGTAAGATCTGTAAGCCTCTAACTTAATTACTAAAAAGTAGAATTCTGAAGTTCTCAGTATGATACGATTTCTTGCAAGTCTCTAAGATAATATCGCAGAAGCTTACAAGTAATCCTAGATACCTAAGAGAAATCGTATCTTCCATAGAACTTCAAACTTCCCTTTTTAAATAATTGAGTTACAAGCTTATAGAACTTACGGTCCTTACAGATAAGAGCAGAATCGACCCAATGGTCTTCAAGACCGTTGCGGATTTGGAAGCATACAACTTGTGAATATTTTAAAGCTCGACGACTTGTTAACTCCTTCACTACATTCACGAATTTTGTTTTGATCTTGAAAGAAGAGCTTGAAATTGTAGGCGAAACATTTGGAAATAAATACAGCTCCAGCTCCTGATTCCTTCATAGAAGATAGTTTTTTTTCGTTCCTCTGTAGACTGTGCAATCCAATTTTTGGAAGGCACCCAGAGACAATCACATTTTCTATACTCTTCAATTAGTTGTATAATGCGATCATTATCCGCTTGTATTACCTGAGAATTCAACAACAAACTGTGCATACTGTATAAACATTTATTCTTGTTGGGACTTGTTGCCGCGTGATTTTTCTTTTTCTTTAATGTTTACTGCTCTAAACGGAAACAAGTAACCAGCGGCAAAATTTGTCACTGGCAACAGAAACATGAAGAAAATAAAGGAACATTTGGTAATAAGCAGCAAGTTTTCTAAAAAACATAGAACATCAGTAAAAACTTGCCTCAAATATGGACAGAGCTTAACGCACCCGACAAGAAGACAAGATATTTTTAATTTGTGTCGACTTCATCAATTTTTTTAATAATATTGACGATCAATTGTTTTTACTCGCCACTGTACAAGCAATTCCATGTCACTTCATTTAACAATTTTTTAATTTATTCCAAAGCATGCATAGCAAATGGAAGCATATACAGTCCAGGTTCTGCAATGGATTCGTCCAGGTTTTGTGAATACTGCTATTGTTTGAGAGGTCAGCAACATTGTATCAAGCCAAAATGTCTGCTGGCTATCGAAGGTTGCGAACCCAAATACAGCCCTCACAGTTGCTGCCCCATCTATTACAATTGTACCTATTCCCTAACGGCTACAAGCACAACGACTTCTTCCCCAAAAACAATGCAAGGTAATTATATCTACAAACAAAAAATTTCAATGTTTATTGTTTAAGTTTGTTTCAGTTAAATGTCTAGTATCAGGTAAATATTATCAGGAAGGTGAAAAAATTTTGGGAGTAGGTCATTCACCTTGTGATAATTGTTACTGCATCAGAGGCCTAATTCGATGTGAACCACTCTCTTGCGCACCCCCGTTACTGGGTTGCCTTCCTGTGATAAGACCTAGCGAATGTTGTGCGTCGAGTTACAATTGCAGTAAGTTATTAGAGAACATAAGGGAAGTAATTTATCTAGCCATGTAGTTGCATTTGGCAGGTGGAACTATAGAAACAAGACCTGAACCAAATTATGGAAACTTCCCCATAGTAAGCAAGGATTACGCTAAACTAAGGAAAGAAGTACAGAAGACTGATATTAATAAATTACAAAACAGGACCAAGAACAAATTAAAGAATTCAGATGCATATTATATAATTGCAGACACTCCGAGCACTTTAACTTTCAAGCCACATAGGTTACCGAGTTTTTCAGGAACCACTCGACATTTTACTGACAATCGTAATTTTAATGCCAGTACACCGAAACCATATTTTACAAATTCCACACAGAATATGTCTTTTAATATTACAGAAATAACGATGGTTGGTAACCAGTCTGAAATCGTGTATAAAGATAAAACATTTTATAAAATGAGAAACAATAATTTACACAATATAACAACAAATTATAAATATCAAAATGACTTTCATCACCAAAACGTTAATTCGATTTCAGTAGGGCATAAAGAGTATGTGAAGGATATTACGACAACAAGGATTTATTTAGTAGGCGAAGATTTTGAGGAAAAAATAGATAGTCAAAGTCAGACAAACAGAACACATAGGAATTTAACGACAGAGGTTATACCAGAAGTAGATACTGTATTGTCAGAATGTATAGAAAATGAAGATATCAATCGAACTTTAGAGCCGATATATCTTAATTTCACGGACAATGAGCATAACGAAATTAATACCACTTTTTTGTTCCTCAATTCGACACATCAATTAAACAAAGAAGACCAAGAATACATTAAAAATAAAAATGAGGATTTGCACAGCGATACTACAGAATTAAGTATTAGCACTGATTATTCAGTTACCGAGACCGTCGATGTTACGTCCAGCATTATAGAGTATACTACTACAGAGTCAGTAACCCAGCAAGAGATCGTTACTCTGAAAGACATAGTAAATTCAACAGACTGTATTAAAGACAACAAAATTTTAGATTTAAAAAACATCAATTCAAATGAAGCATTTTTTTTAAATAAGACGGTGAGTCTTAACTCAAACGAAATTACAGTAATTCCTGAAGATATAACAATCGTGGATTTAGAATCAAAAGTTAAAGTTTCTACTGTGACATTACTTCCTCTCCAGAAGTTATCCTCAGATATTCTAGGAGCAACTAAAGATAAAGATTCATATTTCGATTACGATTTTCAGCCAACTCTGCCACCTTCTCTGCCAAATTTGCGGTATTAACGATGTTATAAATTATTTTATTTATGATTGTTGCTTTATATTTGCAGAATTATTCCTTTTTTACCATCCGATGCATTGGACACTGAAAAGAAACAGCTAGAAAATAAAATTGATTACCAATTAGTACAGCCTGTTAGTGAATCCACTGTTTACACATTTACTAGTTTATTTTCCCCGCCCATTGAAACCGAAGGTAAATATTTTTTTCCACTACTAGTTCTATAGCCTGTCATTTTGACATGTGTTAGGTTGCTGTGAAAAACAATTTCTCGACCTGAGGTAAATAATTTTATCTACGACTAAAATATAATGGAAGTATTATATGTGTGGTTTGTGAACAATAATGCCATGCAATATTCTATTAGGGAATAATGACGAGGGATTAATAGTCATTATTCCCTCTTGCTCACCAATTACAAAATTTCTCTAATCAAATAATACCATGGCAACAAAATACACAAACTCAAAACTGTCATTGTTAAACGCGTAGTGTTTGTGAATTTGTACTGAAATTTTAGTCGTAGATAAAGTAGAGTATACTACTCGCAATAATAGCTATTATTCCCTCGGAGTGTTACTCCCTCGCGCTTCGCGCTCGGTTCGTAAATACTTTTCCTCGGGAATAATAGCTATCATTATTGACTCGTGGTATAATCTACTATTATTATTTACTGGTAAATAATGAACATCAGTGTTACGTACGCTTTCAGGTACAAATCTTTTGATTTTTCAGGCAATAGATTGTTTGCCACTTGTCCGGCAATTTCCCGCATTTCAGGCGGCGTACAATTTAAATCGCCGTACATCGTTTACCGTACTTACTTTATTTAATTGACGATTTGGCAAAAAGATCGACGTAATGTTTGTGACAAATTAAAAAATTTAAATCAACTGTCATATCGGTAATACAGAAAACTGTAAACCTTTCGTAATTTGAAATAAATATTTGTTCAAATTAAAATTACCATTTGCACTAGTAGTGAAAAAAATAGTATATACACCACGGTAGAGAAGTCTTATAACCCGCGGTCCTTTACATCCCTCGGCCCTAAGGGCCTCGGGATGTAATCCTACCCTCGGGTTATAACACTAGACTTCTCTACCTAGGTGTATAAAATACTATTTTCTACTTTGCGTTCACAATGAATTCATTGTGACACCAAAAACAGTTTCACAATGAAGCTCATTGTGAAACTGTTTTTGGTGAAATTTTAGTCAATCTTTAATTGAAAATGTTTAATAGATTTTACAAAATAACTCATTATTTATTTGTTACTTAACAGAATACTGACAATGAAGCTGGATAAGAAAAATTAATAACTTGTTAATGTGACTTTTGATTAAAACGAAAGGTTTTCAGTGTTGCCATGCATTACAACTAAAATTCCCCATATACTAAGGAGATCCAATTTTTGACAGTATTTTTCATATTTTTGTTCAATAAGTGACGCAAAGTAGAAAAAATACTATATTTTATACGTTTCACAAGAGGCATTATAGCACTCGTTCCGTTGGGGCACTCCGAGCTCGTCGTACCCCAACCCCACTCGTGTTACAATAAGCCTTTTTGTGAAATTTGTAAAATAATATACTATTATAAATAGAACAAATAACGGATATACTTAATGTTACAATAAAAACTGGTAAAGTTGTAATCCTAATCGATGACCCCTGGCATTATCAGTCGCGGAAATTAAAACAGAAAATTATTTCTTTATATATAGTTTAATGAATAGAAATGAATATCGATTTCCTTAGTAAACATAAAGACGTACAAATTTATGTTACGAATTGGGGTTCAAATTAGCGGTGGGCAAATCGATGGTTGCTAGCTAGCAATAGTGAACCTTAGATACATTATACCTAAGGGTCACTATCGCTAACTAGCAAGTATAACTATCGATGGTTGCTAGTTAGCAATAGTAAACCTTAGATATGTTATACCTAAGGGTCATTATCGCTAGGTAACAATTATCGGTTTGCCCACCACTAGTTCAAATAGTCTATTAAGCTGAAAAAATCATTTAATTGTTCATAGTCACCGAGTACTTTTATAACATGATCAAAAATAAATAAACTGATAATACCATTTTTTAATTTAGGAGGATTTGTACCTAAAGAACCACCTCCGATGAACAATTACGATGAAAATCCTTCTCATACTGCAGTAAACGAACTTAATACGGTAACGTCACTTTCTGGTATGTCCATTACGAATCAGGGCAAAATTGATACTGGTAAGTTCATTTTGTAAATTTTATAAAATTAGGTATATGTATGCATTTCTTTTAGACGTTTGTATATTAGAAAATAAAGAATTTAGACACAATGACCCAGTTCCTTCGACAAATATTTGCCTACTCTGTGTCTGTTATTTTGGTGAAATAGTCTGTCAAGAACCGCCATGTTCGTCATCAAACTTGGAGTGTCGCACGAAATCAAACATCCTGGAAAGGTTACGATGTTGTCAGCAAATCGAGTGTGGTAAGTAAAATTAATCTAAATAACGCCCGATTATACAATCGCCGAATAAACTGAGTATAACAGTATTCTTGGAATAACGTACCTAACGTAGATATGGAAGAAGATTAAAAGTTATTCGGCGAATAGTTATTCTGCCCTTATTCTGTTTGTTAAACCTAGATCTATTAATGTTTTTAATACTAATATAAACTCTTTAGGAAAAGAATTTACAACCATTGCACTTAATCAAAATACCGTAACACCTGGTCCTGAGGACTTCATTACTACAGCACAAGATGTTAATCTCCCAGATCCGTTTAGAGATGAACCCGCTCCAAATCTTCAAACACTTATAAGTGATTTGAAACCGTACTTTCTCAAGAAAACAACAGCAAATATTCAGCAAAAGCAAACAACAAACTTCACGACTGCTCGACCTGCTACTAATGGAGATTATAATTCGTTCAAAGAAATCCTTAATAGATTCAAATTAAAAGATGAGGAAAACAAATATTCATTGGGCGAAGTCTTAGAATTTCTCCCTAATAATCAATCAGAAATGTTCATTTCTTCCATGCAAGAAAATTCAACTTCTACATTGTCAACAATTCCTAGCACAAATAACATTTATGAGCAAAACTCATCTAACAAAACAGATTTACATGAAAACAAAATTAATGATTTAATAAAATTGACAAGTAACGAATTGAGTACGGGCGTTGGCTTACTAAAATTAGCAGGATGCAATATTTATGGTAGAATGTACAGAGTTGGAAAAATCATATTTGAACTGTCAGGTACTTGTCTAGAATGTAAATGCACTGAAATTGGTGTCCAGTGCACACCAATATGTTGAATAGTTTGTGATATGTTTATTTAGTAAAATGGACAAGATCTCAAAATACTACTAATATTTGGAAAGTGCTACTTCATGCATTATGCCGTTCCTTCTACAACTACGTATACATATCTACAGGGTGAGCCAATAGTGCGTATTCGGAAGATAGCGTCCTTATTATTATTGCAGACTTTTAAAATCTGGTTTCGCTATTACGTACGTGTGGTATAGGGGCATGATTTAAAATTAGTTATAATTGCATAGAGTGTTTCGTGTGTCTGTGCCAATCCAAAGTCATGATTTTTTAAAAGGAACATACTGTATATTATGCTTTATTTCAATTCGGCTTTAAGAGTAGACCAAATAATTTTATAAGGGTATTATGTACCTAGACCTAATAGTTTTAAAGATATTGACATTTAAATTTAAAAAATGGTAGGTACCTTTTTAAAGACAAAATTTTACAGTAATATTACATAACCTGTTTAGCACTGAAAATAATATTCATTTTGAAAATATTCGTATTATTTTATACAGGGCGATTCAAAACATGGAAGTTTATTTTGCTCGGTAATTTTAAACGGAACACCCTACATATTATTATTAAATTTAATTCATCTTTGACTAAGCTTTACAGTAACATAGGGTTCAGTATGTGTTACACATCTAACTTACAGTAAAACCTCAGATTCGTAAAACAGTATTTATTCCAGTTTCCAACGATTTTTTTTTTGTTTATAATATGGTTGATTTTAATTAAAAAATCTGTATTTAATCTGTTTGTAGTTGTCAGCAGGATTACCCTAAACAAATGTCTATGTCGTATCGATTCGTGAAAAATCGGCTGGGAATTTCTTCCGAACACTCGACTCGTGACACCATAACTCAATCGCAGTATTTTCGAAGTAACAATTAACACTAGATTCGTTTGTCGATTCTAGTTCAACAGAACATGTATTAGATACTAAGGTTTATACAAAAACCGACTTTTGAAAAACCGGTTTTCGAATATGTATTTGCAAAAATAAAGTGAAAAAGTTAGAAAATTATTATACTTAAGGTAAGTGTATACAATATCGCAATGCTAAAGAGAAATAACTTCATTTGATGAAATAACAAACTTCAAAAAATGGCCAGTGAATAATGTTAGAGAGCATTAAGTCTTAGAAGTACATGGTGACTCATTGGTATCTGACCAGCGGGCTGCGAACATCTCATGATCAGTGATGTAGGGGTTTTCTTGTAAAGATGGATAATAGTGGTAGGTAATACTGTAATACATTAAGTGGCTTCATTGTCAAAATAAACAAGAATATGTTTCAAATAATTTGCAGGTCACTTAAAAAAGTTATTTATATTTTAATTTTGAACGGATTTATTGCCGGCCATACTATCGAACAATATTCTGTTGCGGGAGGCTGAATTTGCTGCCACATAATTTACGTACCAAGTTATACACGGTGCTGATAAAGTCCCGCAACAAGCTCATAATTTGTTTATTTAATATTTTTTCGCAAAATCCTGAAACAGGAAAATTTTTTATTTTAAAAAGACACCTTTTAGTGCAAAAATCTTTTCTCGATCGGCATTTGTTTTTCCGCTATGACGTCATCATTAATTTTTTTAAATGGCAACCCTAACTTTTTAATGCAGATTTTGATAGTCCTTCTTGTCAGCAAAATGGCGATGTAAAAAAGTTAGTACTTTCCACAACAAATTTTTCTAAAAAAATAGACATTACAATTCAAAAATACAATGTTATTTTATTTTATTTTAATGATAATCTTCAAATTGAAAACAAAAACAAGTAGAAATTAACGAACATATTGAAGCTGTTCTCCAGGAACCAATTGTTGAGATTTTCATTGCAGCAAAACATAAATTTTTCAAAAAAATTTCAGGCGAGCGATGGTCTGGATCATGTCTATTTTTTTTCGAAAAATTTGTTGTGGAAAGGACTAACTTTTTTACATCGCCATTTTGTTGACAAGAAGGACTATCAAAATCTGCATTAAAAAGTTAGGGTTTCCATTTAAAAAAAAATTATGATGACGTCACAGGAGAAAAACAAATGCCGATCGAGAAAAGATTTTTGCACTGAAAGGTGTCTTTTTAAAATCAAAAATTTACCTGTTTCAGGATTTTGCGAGAAAACATTAAATAAACAAATCATGAGTTTGTTGCGGGACTTTATCAGCACCGTGTATACGAAATACTTATTGCAAATTCTAACTGGTAGCGTGGCCGAGTGTTTTATGAGTGTCTTGCAATTCGTTGGTTCAATTCTTATGCCATGCTTAACTTTTTTTTACATTTACAATTACTGTATGTAAATTATTTTTACAAAATAATTTTTGTCCACCGCTCCTTCGGTGTTTACATTTTTGAAAAAGTAACATTTTTGTCATTAATGTAAATTATAGACAATAAGTATTGTATTTTATCAGGTTTTTCGTTCAGGGACCAAACTGAAAAAAAAATTTTCAGTGCTAAGCTCTCGCTAAAATTTATTGGTTTCATCAGAGCATAGAATTTATTATTTTGGTAAAATTAGCACGTAAGATTAAATACATAACAGCCACATAACATTATAGGACAAAAGTTTTATTAGAACATATTAAAATTAATGTAAACATTAACTAACGACGCGTGATCAATATCTTTTCTAATTAAGTGACCTATGGAAAAAAATTATGTCTTTGTTTTATTGCATTCCTATCGTTTTGTATAGGAATGCAATATAAATATGTAATTCAAGTGGCATTTGAAATAATGAACTAATCAAAGACACATGATTTTATTTTCATGGGTCACTTGATTAGAAAAGATATTGATCACCTGTTATCATTATTATTAATATGTTCACCCCTTACGTTTTTCTTCTATTTTTAGTATTCCAACTTTTCTTTGTGGATAATAAATGAGGCTTAAAAATACAGTGAGAATTTTTTAACGTAGTACATGCGTAAGTGCTATTGAATTTTTTAAAATCGAACATAGGCCGAAAAGTACGTGGTAACCATGGATATGGTTAACATTAATTATTTTTCTTTCACACATTTGACAATGCAATTTGGCGTATATTCAACGAATGAAAGGACACAAATCTACAACAGGTATCGAGCAGGATCAACTTAAAGCAATTAACAATTTTTATGACCGTTTAGGATATGTTCTCAAACTTCCAGAAAACTAATTAATGATTATTTTTATCTATTTCGGAAAAAGAACTTCAGTGCTAGACAAACAAGTATGAATGGTTTCCATAGTAACGAAGCCCACATACATATTAAGCCTATGTTCGATTTTAAAAAACTCACCTTCAATATTGTAGCCAAGGATGCATATGTTCTACGCTAAAAAATTCTCACTGTATAAAAATTACTCAAAAAATTGTGGCGTTATCAGATTTTATTAGATTAACTGTCAGTTCAGGATCAAACCAGACCTCGCCACACCTTGCTATCCGACGCGACGTTTATAATAATTGGCGACTGCTTTCAGAAACCCGATTCGGCTTAGTGTTTAATGGGCTCGGTTTAATGACCTGTTAGTTTAATGGGCCGATTAAAATGTCTTTCAGAAACCGGCCCTTAGTGAAGTATGAGTCATTTGCTGGACTTCAGGTAGCTGCTAGACACTGTACTCCAACTTCCCCTAAATTTTGATTATGGATTTGTTGGACGAGAACTCGCTTCTGCGCATTATGTACTTTATAGAGTGAAAAATCTCTACCGAACAACTGTGTATGTATGCTGGCAGTTCTGAGCGCGCGCACAGCCCATGATTCCTTATAGAGATTTTTCACTTTCCGTTTTGCCCATATGTTCCAACAGAGGATTCGGTTTCATTTGTAACAAGAGTAAAACGCTTCGTTTCTGAACCGGTCTAACATACTTAGGGCACAGAATAACAGAAAGGACAAAAGCCATCGGCACCTTTTATCTTCTTGTACCCAGTTTCGATGACCTTGCGCCATTTTGTAAAGCTGTTCAGCGGTAAATTTTGAATGTTCAATCGATACACAAATAATGTAACTAATACTTTCTGACTAATCAAAATTTCTAAATTGTAAAAAAATTGTTAACTTTTACATTATAATTAAAAAAATCTTTTTTTTGTTTATCTTACTTGAGATTCACAGAAGGAAAATGATAGGGTAGGTATATGTAAAACAATATCCGAAAGTAGTTAATGTTATTTTTGGTGATAATTTATCTACACACTAAGTTGTATGGAAAAATAAGAAATAAATGAAAATATTTAGAAAGAAAACGCAGATCTAAGAAACAAATTTTATTTACTACATATAAATAAACAATGAAATTACAAAAAGAAAACTTACTTGCTGATATTTGCATATTTTCTTTATCACTTGAGGAACTTTCCTCTTGCTGACGTTTGCATCACCTGAGGAACTTTACTCTCCAATGCGTTGAGAAGCTAAAATCAAAAATTATTGAAAGGTAGTTTTACTACAGAATCACTCATTCAAATTGAGAAAGGAACGTCCTTATACGAATGTTTGTGAAGTAAAACTTACGATTTATTACTTGACTTGAAAGTTTTGATGTGTTTCAGACGGAAAAAATCAAAGATACAAACTGATGCACATAATCAGTTTGTTTTCAGGGTTTCAATTCACGTTGTTTATTTTCTAAATAGTCGCGTTCAGGCAGAAAAGATGTTTGCAGCGTTATAGCACAGCGTAAAGTTGTAGCGCTCTAAATTACCTGTACTCTCTTTCTGTCGTAGGGGTTATGAATTCATTACGCTGTAATATAGCACTACAATGTAGCGTAGACAGACCATGCTTGATTATGGCGACCGCTTGAAGAAAGCACTGTAGGCAATGACGTCACATGTACCTCGTTCAAGTTTACGCTTTACTAAAGCACTGTAGCGCTGCGGTTACCTAAACATAACTCTAAATATAAAATAAACAACGTGAGTCGAAACCCTGACAACAAACTGATGGCGTTCATATATTCTTTCGTTTGAACAGTACAAGTAATAACTAACATTATTAACACCTACATTTGTTTCTGTCTTTTAAGATTGATGGCCAATTGCACCGCATTTTTAAGCAGAGATTAAATTTAAGTCGTGTTTAGAATGTGAGTTACTCTAAAAGTTGTCAAATGTAGTTTTCAGTTAAATTCGTTTCTCTCGAGTCGAAAAAACTTCGAATTTGACTGAAATCTTCATTTGATAGCTTTTAGATAACTCCGAGCAGTACAAACGAACAGACCTTAAGTGTCAATTAGATGGTGATTGACATCATGCTGTCATAATATATATTCACGATTGTTACATACTAAACACGTCTTAAATTTAATCGATGATTAAAAATGCGGTACAATCAGGTTACAGAATCCATGTTGTGCTTCATTTAATTCCATGTGTTGCTCTTACCTTTCATTTCAAGTGAATGTTCTGATTTCAATGCAGTTTCTTCAAATACTGTTGGAGCAGCAAGTGAGTGAATACGATTTTGCCAAATATTAATAAACATTTATGTTTTTCATAGTGTTTTCACATACATAAGTTGTTTTTGTAAGTTTTGACAAATCTCTATTTAAAAGGTCTTCTCGTTTACAACTATAAATCCATTTCAAGGCACTGTATGTACAATAATACATTATTAGTTATTATATTAAATTAGTTTAAATGTACAGCAGTTAATACTTACCGATCTTTATCTTTTGGAAAGGAAAAAAAAAGCTGTAACCTTGGTTTAGCACAATAACGTGAAGCCACAATGTTCTTTTCTTTATTGTTTTTACGTTGTTTACGAAAGAGACAATTTAATAACAAACAGCAATAATCTTAGAAATAGAGATGTGTCATTCGTGAATGATTCGATCTTCGGGATTGGATCACTTGAAAGTATTGAATGATAGAATCTTGTTTCAACGGGAGTCGGTCGATCGTGACATCGATTGTCTGCTCTTGCTTCATTCGTCTCGGTCTTTCGATATTGGAGTCGGTGATAACTAGAGAGTCTTGGTTTTAATCAGTTTGATTTATCACGAGCGTACGCTTGGAAAGAGTGGGATCGTAAGCAGTATACGATGCATAGATAACAGTGGGCGAGCGCGACGACGCTGCGAGTGCATGAAGCCGAACAATGCGTTACTGCATCGAAGCTCGCAGAAAAGATATGCCGTCTCCGCTTGGTCGACTAACGCGCATAAAAAAACTGATTTTATTTTAGACTCCCTGGTGATAACACACAAAATGAATTTTTTTTGTGCCGGAAAAGTAAGAACTGATTTTGAGTATTGTTGATTTGCTGATTCCAAAGATACCTCGTTTTTTTTTCGTAGGAGCTCTAGTTTTTTAGATACAGGCTACTTTAGTTCAGATAAAAGACAAAAATAATGAAATAAATATATATTTAGAGGTCAAAATAGAAATTTCGTTCCGATAATTGCAATCTAATTAGACGGTTTGAGATACTTGGAATTACCTATTACCATAAAATCTGAGCTTCCTATACCTGTTTAATCTCCATACACTAATTAATCTCAGGCCCATATTTCCTTCTGTCTACCTCGGCTTTACCCGGTTCATCAAGAGTTTCACAGAATGTAGTTAAATACTGATTAATTTAACAGCGCGATTAAGGTCTATGATTTGTTGGGTGAAACGATAATAATCATAAGACAGAAAATTACATAGAATTAGTGGAAAATATGCTTTCCAACTTTAATCTTCTCGGCTGTAACATGAGCATAAAAGTTCACTACCTCCACAACCACTTAGATCCAGAAAACCTAGGTGATTGTAGTGAAGAACAGGGGGAAAGATTCCATCAGGACTTTAAAACTATGGAAAATCGATATCAAGGACGATGGGATAGCTACATGATGGCCGACTACTGTTGGAGTCTTCAGCAAGACTGCCCTAGTAAACTCCATGCTAGAAAGTTGTATAAAAGAAAATTTTTAAGTGACAAGTGATGAATGTATATATATCTACTTTGTCAAATAAATGCCTTACTTCGTATTTTTGTTTTTTATTAACTTAGTGAAGAGCAACGAGAGCGCTTCCATCAAGATATAAAAACATTGGAAGATAGGTACCGAGGAAGATGGGATGTTCACATGATGACAGACTATTGCTAGGGACTTATGCGAAACTATCCAAACCAAATTCATTCAACAAAATCGCTTAAACGACAATTTCTGTGATGTGGAATGATGAAATAAATCAATTTTTTGTTAAAATTGCCTTTATTTCAAACCTCGTAAAGTAGAGCTGATACAGAAAAACTAATAGCATATTTGCAATTAGCGAACCAGATATATTCAAAATCAGGTATTTAACCTCTGGCACCAAAATGAGTGTAGGCCAGTGTAATATATGATTGTATTTTTTCTGAAGGATTAACCCGAGCAGTTTTAAATAATGCTCAGGAATATGAACTAATAATTATATTATTATTATCATGTCATAGTCAGCAGAATTTTTTTTTTTACATTTTCCGCATCTTTCTTTTTGTTAGCCTGTTTTGAAGAAATATTGATAATATAATAAATAAATTTCAAATTAGGACCAATGAATGAAAAGCGTGTTAACTCTAAAACGCAGCCTTAAAATACAACGTTCGATCATAATCGCATTCCTAACTATCATTCAGATTCTGTATTTACCTATATTTTAGATTCATTTGTTCTAATCACTACCAGAATTAAACATGCTTAAAAGTACACTATTAAATATTGACCTCGATAAGTATATGTCGACAGATTCAAATTCAAATGATATATAATTTCAATCACAATACTATTCAATCGCAGATACTATTTCAATCATTCATCGTGGTGAATGCGTCGCATCTGCGTGTTGAACGACAGGAATGATCGAATGATTGATACAAAAAATTCGATCTTTTTGGATATCAATCACCGATCGATCGGATCTGTGTAAAATGAACGAATGACACATCTCTACTTAGAAACCCTTAACCAACGCTCATAACCTCAAATCAGAACATAAACAATCGCTTTAGAACATGGCTGATCCGAGTTTGCGCACTAAAACGAAGACAAGCTTTTGTCCCTTCTCATGATATACGATATGCTCTTGCGCATCGACTACGTCATCCGGTGACAAAAGCGCCGCGAATTCGTCTTAAAATGAGATAATAAGAAAAAAATCGCACATTTAATGAGATCGGAGACATAACTAAAGCATTAAGCCCTCCGAAGACATCAAAGAAGTAATCGATAGAGTGTTTCATAAAATGGATATCAAAATCGATTCTAACTGCATTGATCGGGCCCATCGCACTGCCCGAAAAAGTGTAAATCAGGCAACTTCACCGAAGCCGAGGCAAATACTTGTCAAGTTTATCTCTTACAAATTTAAGCAAGATATTTTAAACAACAGAAAAAAGTTGAACGGTTCCGGTCTTTTCATTAACGAGGATTTAACGCAAGCAAGGTATGCTCTGTATGGAGTCGTAAAAAAAATGGCTGGGCGCCAACGTGTTTGACATATGATGGCCGAATATATTGTAATGTAAATGGGAAACGCACGGAGATCACTTCCACGGAGTCCGCTAAATTGGTAAATGCAGATATAATCGAGGCGGCGACCTGAGTTCAATCGACAAAGAAAGCGGCAAGAAACCCAGTTTTTTGGAATAAGTGTTCTCACAAAACATTGTTTTCGTTTATTTTTACTGATTAGAATTTATATTCTGTTCAGATTATATTGTTTAGGTGGTTACGTGTATTAAGAAAATAATTTTTATTATTCCTATTTTAGTAGCACACTTCTGTCCTTAGGGAAATTTATAACTTGATTTTTTAACACTCTTGTTAATCTCTGCCTAATTTGGAATTTGTATTGATTTTATGTAATATTAATTCTTAACCCAGGTCAACATTTCTGTAGGGTTATAGTTTAAAGTAGTTTAAGGTTGTTGCGAATTTGATTAATTACTCCTCAGTTAAAGATATACATAGTTTTTTCAGTGAATAAGAATCGGCCTACCTATCATCGTTTAAGTAGTGCTCACCTAACTTTTGGTTTTATTTAATAAATAATTGCTCTTATGTTAATAATTGCTTGTAGTATCTTATAACAATTGGTTAGTTACTATTTATATACATTGTTCTTAGGAAGTCAAATTAATATTTTTTAATTACCTAATTTGCACATACTCTTAGCAATGAGCACAAATGTCTAAAATTGTCAATAGCTTGCATTGAATACCTACCTCTTTAAGGTATCTAATAGTTTTCTCGTCTTTTCTTTAATTAACGGTTATGTATGAACGTGTAAATATTGTAATACATTTCTACGACTGATAAGAATAATAGGTGCTATGCTTTCAGTAGCTCATATCAATGCCAAATCGTTAACCAGGAAATTTCAAATTTTCAAGGAGCACATCCTATCTTCCCAGTATGATTTAATTGGTGTATCGGAGACTTGGCTGACGCCTGAAGTCACAAATGACATTCTCGCCATTGATGGTTATCACTTTGTTCGAGCTGATAGAGATGATGGCAGACGCGGGGGAGGCGTAGGTATTTTTGTAAAAAATAATTATAGGTTTTCTTTAATCCCTACCGATATTAATAATAATTATGAAAATTTGTGGATCGAGCTTAAGTTTGGCAATAAGAGGGTGATTTTTGGGGTAATTTATAAACCTCCTAATTCGAATACTCTTATTTTTAACTTCATTAGAAGATCTTTTCTCAGACTTGGCTATATCCTCAACAGAAGTCATATGTGTAGGTGATTTTAATCTCAACCTATTAGATGGTAATAACGTAGCTTGTCAAAATATGAAAATTCTTCTTGATTCAGTCGGATTTAAACAAATTATAAACGAACCTACTAGAGTTAGTGCCTCAAGCTCTACTCTATTAGATCTTATTATAACTAGTAACCCATCCAACGTATTAAACTCGGGAGTTCTAGATCTTGCTGATTATTCAGATCATTTTTTAACCTATGCTTCATTCAAATCGGAGATTTCTAGGAAGATCTCCATAACTCGTACATTCAGAGACTTTTACAATTTCCAGTATGACGCATTTTTACAGACCTACAACTTGTTCCGTGGGATCATTTGTATACCTTAAATAATATAAATGACATAGTAGCTTTTTTCAATGCAAACGTTATAGGCCTCTTTAATAAACATGCTCCATTTAAGACTAGTAGATTCAATAAAACGCGGGCTCCCTGGCTAACCGACAATATTAGGTTACTCATGTCGTTGCGTGATAAAGCATTTCAAAGAGCTAGACGCCTAGGAACTCGCGGTTCTTTTGATTATTATAAACTTTTAAGAAATTTCACCACATCTGCCATCCGCCGTGAAAAGAGGGCATATGTTAATTACAGCCTACAACATAACACATCGCAAGATGTATGGAAAGACCTGCGCGACTTAAATGTATACACTAAAAAGCGCTCTATCGAACTACCTTCTCACTTATGTGATGTTAATCATTTAAATACTTATTTCTTAAATTCCAGTAATATTCGAAGTCGAATCCAAATTTAAATAATTTTTACAAGAATTCTACAGTAATTAATTTTTCTGATCTGTTTTCATTTCAAATCGTTACGTAAGAGGTAATACATAAACATCTCAATAGTATTAAAACAAAAGCATGTGGATCGGATGAAATAAATGCACATATGATTCTTTTGTGCTGTCCTTTTTTAACTCCATACATTACTTATATTCTCAATTTCTGTTTACTGCATAATGTCTACCCTGATTGTTGGAAGGAAGCTTATGTCTTGCCTTTAGCAAAAGTTTCCGAGCCCCAGGAGAATAAAGATCTTAGACCCATTAGTCTATTACCTGTTATATCTAAATTAGTAGAAAAATGCGTATTGGATCAATTGCACTTACATTTAAATAAATTTCAACTATTGCCGTCTTTTCAATCGGGTTTTCGTCCCGGTTATAGTTGTACAACTACACTCTCCTTAATCATTGATGATATTTGTAAAGCTATAGATGAGAATAAAATAACGGTGTTAGTTCTGCTTGATTTTTCTAAGGCTTTTGACACGGTCAACCATGAATTACTCTTATCTATTCTTCATTACATCGGCCTTAGTAATTCGGCAGTCTCATTTTTCAGCTGTTATTTATTGAATAGGTTCCAAAAAGTCGTGTACAAAAATACTAAGTCAATAACTCAAGAACTTAAAGCGGGAATTCCTCAGGGAAGCATCCTTGGGCCAATCCTATATTCAATTTACACTAGTTTTATTTTCAACAACCTTGAGTTCTGCAAATGTCAATTATATGCCGATGACACTCAACTTTTATATCACTTTGATCTAAATAATATTGATGAAGCTATTACACAAATTAATTCTGACTTGCACCAAATTATCACTACTTCTGCAGATCATTGCTTAACAATAAACGCCAATAAATCTAGCGCGCTCGTATTTGGCAGAAGCAAAGCACGTAGTTCAATTTTAAATAAAATAAATATAACTATTAATGACATACCATTATTAATTACTGATTGCGCTAAAAATCTGGGTCTTTATATTGACACAAATCTGAGGTTTAAAACACACGTAAGTAAACTAATTCAAAAATCCTTTTGTAAATTAAAAATACTTTACAACAGTAAAGAACTCTTGAATATAGATGCTCGCAAAATGTTATGCAACTCTTTGGTCCTCTCGCAGTTCAATTATTGCTATGTGATTTACGGTCCGTGCTTAGACAGTGTCAACATATCCAGAATTCAGAAAGTACAAAATTCCTGTTTACGCTTTATATACGGCCTTAGGCGCAGGAACCATACTTCACGTTTTCTTGCAAGGGCAAACTGGTTAAATATGATCCAACGACGCCAGTTGCATTCCGCTGTATTCTTCTATAAAATTATACAAAGTGGAAAACCTCCTTATCTTTATGATAAAATTTCTTTTAGAACGACAGTTTATAATATTAATATCAGAAATAAAGGTTTACTTACGCCTCCCGCGCATCGAACTTCCCTCTATCGCAGATCGTTTTCGTACAATATAGTTAAAACTTACAATAACATTCCTGTTAATCTCAAATCTTGTACAGTTGCGTCTTTCAGGCGCCACATGTTGCTTCGTTTTCGATAATTGGACCTTCGGGTGAATAGTATGTGCTCTGACTAGTAATTTGATTATTAATTTGGCATTTGTATTATTGATTGTTTTGTGTATAATTTATATACCAAGTGGTGGTGGGAGTTGGTGAATTTCGAGAATCACGCGTTACAATAGCTTCTTAGTGAATTTACATATGTGTTAATGCATATTTACTGGTACTGATATTGCATCGTTGTCCTTGTGTTTAAGTACTACCATTTCACTTAATATTTATTGTATTTATTTTTGTCAACTTAAGGTATTAGAGGAAGAGCAGCACATCCCTCTGGGACTGCTGATCTATTACCTTTTGGTTATTGTTTTTGAACCAATAAAAAATATTATTATTATTATTATTATTATTATCATAAATGGACACATATTAATTTTGTTTCTTTCAATTATAGCACACAAAGTTTGATTTTTGTCACTCAGTGACGCTATGCGCAAACGAAACGTAAACTCGTCTGTTTATGTATCATATCTTTAAGTATCACAAACTCTTTTAAACGGACACTAAATGGCGCATAAACACTTTACGTTTCGCAGTTGTTCGACAGCTTATGCGCCATTTAGTGTCCGTGTAAAAGAGTTTGTGATACAATTTTCATCGGACAAGAACCAACTTTAATAATATCTTTAAGGTCGTAGTATCATGGTCCCTTCTGTTATTCTGTGCTTATGCCGCGTTTCCACGAGGCCAGTAAACAAGCCAGTAGCTGGAGTCATGTGACTGGACTCCAGTGACTGGCTTTGTGTAAACACCAGTAAACACCACTGGATGCCAGTGACTTGGCCATCCAGTGAATTCCTATTACAACGTGACTTGGCCATGTTGAAATACGAATTCACTGGATTGGCAAAGCCAGCTACTGGAGTCCAGTCACAGGACTCCAGTTACTGGCCTCGTGGAAACGCGGCATTAGGGCCAGTTTTTCAATATTGGTTTAAACTAAGTTCAGAGTTTAAACTGAGTTTAGAGTAAAAGTCATTTTTTCAAGTATAGATCAAGCAGCTAAATTATATGACAGAGAACTGAGATCAAGTGATGAACTGAGTTCACATGAACTGGAGTTTAATTCAATATTGAAAAACCGGCCCTTAGTCAAACGTTACGTGTCTGGACCGGTCCACGTTGAATTCAAAGCGTTCTGTTCCTGGACCGCTCTGACTTTAAATTGCAAAAGGGGTTCGGTTCCAGCTGGAACCGTGGAACCTCCGGTTACGGTTTCCATCCTTGAATGTGAAACTACTTAGTTAAATGGAGACGTCGACACCGACATCTTCATGGAAGTACCTGAACTTTTGGATGAAATGCTGGAGCGAATGATCCGTGAAGAGAATCATATTATATCAAAGAAGGCAAACGCCATGTTAAAGGAATTGAAGGAATCGAATGTTGTGTGCAAACTACGCATGGCTCTATATGGCCTACGTCAAGCTGGTCGGCAGTGGCTCATAAAATTGTATGAAACGCTTCGAACTGTCTGATTCACTCCAACCGAGGCTGATCCATGCGTCTACGTGGACGATGAGAAGTCGACGTACATATTGATTTACTTCTTGATCGTCGGCAGCGAGAAACAAAAAGAAGCTCAAAACAAAGAAAAACTCAAAAACTCTTTCAAGGATTTGGGCCCTGCAAGATATTGTTTGGGCATTGAAATTCATCAAAGTGACGGACAAGTTTCTCTTTCCCAGAAGGGATACATTGAAGGAATATTGAAAGTTTCGGCATGGAGGATTGCAAACTAGTGGGAACTCCACTCCCTACTGGTACAAAATTGATCAGGGGAGATCTAGACGATGAAGACGAAGAGAAAATTAACTACCCCTACAGAGAATTGCTGGGCGTTTTGCTGTACGTCGCAACAGAGACCCGTCCCGATATTATGCACGCCGTTAGTGTACTGAACCATTCAATTCTTGTTACCAGAAGCAACACTGGATTGCTGCAAAACGTGTGTTACGCTATCTTCGAGGAACGACAGAATATAAATTAGTTTTTTCTCGAAATAGTTCAACACTGTAAGGTTATACCGATGCTGATTGGGGAAATTGTACGATCGAGAGGCGCTCGTACACCGGTTTTTCTACTCTGTGGTGCTGCAGTATCTTGGGAATCTCGAAAACAGCGGACGGTAGCACTGTCGTCAAAAGAAGCGGAATATATGGCAATATCCGATGCAAGGATGCAGGAGCACCTCACTGATGTCACTGTTTACAACGATAATCGCGGAGTCATGTATTGTCATGTATTTGTTAACCTATAAAATCTCATCCATCTCATTTGATTCCAAAGAAATAAGTATTCTCTATAATTAGTAATACTAGCAGCTAATTCAGTTGCAATTGCTTGAATATTGATTCCGTCTTGCAATCGCGTTTAAATTATTGCCTTCTAAATTGCTTTTAATTGGGGTATTTTTATTTGATTTGTCAAAATAATATTAATGTCAAAATGACAGAAGTTCATTTTAAAGCACGCTTCAATTAACTAAAATTTCGAATGTAGTCGGGTGTAGGTTTTTCTGATTGCGATGGTAAGTTATGACAAATTTTGTTTTGATAGATGTAGCTGAATGTTCATTGGGACCGCTGCTACTACACAGCATACTCATCACACTGATAGTTAGCATATAGCAGCTGATGTCCACTGAACGCGCCCAATGACTGTGTTCAGTATCGGTGGTTAGTGGCACATGTTCATTTGTTTATCAGAGGTAATGCGATGTTAGAATCATTTATAGAAAAGCCTTGTATTATTTTTACACTTATCAATTTTGACTGATACAAACACGTAGATTACATGTCTCTGACAAGTTATAAAATTTAATCAGTTAAGGACAAGATGAGATTTGTTTTATACAAGATTCTATTAGACAGGTCTGGACGGCGGTACCTATATGTAAAATTATAGATTAGTGATGAAAATTTAAAAAAATTTAAACTAGACAAAAATGAGTTTACAATCTATCTAAGCGGTCAATTCGATTGAGAATATTTTAAACAAATTATAAGAAATGAAGCGCCTTCGTGGGCTTGGGAGGTCCGGTTTATGCAACCTAGGGTTAACACAAACAATAAGTACTTCATTATAATTGGCAATATAAACATAGACATTTCCCAAGAAACCGACATAACAATTATTAGATATGAATATCTTTTATCCAGCGACAGATTTACAAAATTGATTTACAATACTACCTGCGAAGAAATTAGAAACAACACTCATCAGCGCTTGTCTGGATCACATATATGCCAGAAAACCTTCTGCAAATACAAAAACTGCAATAATACAATATAAAGTCCCTGACCACTATTTAATAAATGGTGCTACAAACGTAATTAAAAAGAAACAACTCATGAATGATGTAACTTTAACTAAGGGCGAATTGAATTCTGACACCTTCAGTGATCTAATAAATACTGGTTTAAACGATCATAAATTAAATCAATTTAACAATGTTGACACAATCTGTGACTACATTATAATAATTATTAATTAACTCAACTAACAAAGCAACAATACCAGCACAAAATAACAATAACGATAAAAGAAAGAGCAAATTAAAACCATGGATAACTCCCGTTATAATTGGTGAGATGAAACATAGAGACAGGCTATTCCAATTATGGAAAAAACCAAACGCCCACCTAAATAAAATAATTATTAGAAAAAAATAATAATAGAAGTATAATATAAAAAAAAATTAGATATAATAATAAAAAATAATAATTAGAAGTCAATATACAGTGCTCGCCAAAAAAAAGTCGGTATCAAATGGGAAAAATTTTTATTTCTGATTTTTCGAAAAAACTTTTTACTGCAATGATTTGTGCTTGTCTGAAAACCTGTTTAGCCCCTAATAGATATACTGAGTGATTTTTACTTGGTTAGAAAATAGCGTTTTTCGAGATTGCCAAAATACTAAAATTGTTATTTCTTGGAAATTAATCAAGATTTCAACGAGACTTTTTTACTGTGTATTGGTTTTAGCTTACTGAACAATCTCAAGGCCAGAAAATAACATTTTTTTCTTTAACTTCGGCAAAAATTGAATTTTTCAATTTTGAACTTTTCACAAAATTTCACGTACCAAAACTTAATTTTAAATTTCAAATAATTTTGGATGAAACCTTTAATGATTTGTAATTGGAAAGAAAAATAGAGAAAGCTATTTATTGCTTTAAATATTTTATTATTTACCAAAAAGTAATATTTGTACCTAATCGCAACGTTTTTGATGCAATATGCTTTTGAGGAGAAATATTTTTTAATGATAATTAAACAGGTGTTGGAATGTTTTCTAAAAACTCTAATCTACTCCGGTTAATGAACTCCTGTCACAAAAACCCCCTAAATATTCTTTTACAACGACTTAAATAAAGAGAGTTTTTCCATAACTTTACCTGACATTAAAACAATTCATTGCCGTCTCATAAACTACATAGGAAAAACTCTCCACATTTAGGTCGTTGTAAAAGAACATTTAGGGGGGTTTCTGTGACAGGAGTTCATTAATATGGGTAGATTAGAGTTTTTAGAAGAAATTCCAACACCTGTTAATTATCATTAAAAAATATTTCTCCTCAAAAGCGTATTTCATCAAAAACGTTGCGATTAGGTACAAATATTACTTTTCGGTAAATAATAAAATATCTAAAGCAATAAATACCTTTCTCTTTTTTTTTCCAATTACAAATCTTTGAAGTTTTCATCTAAAATTATTTGAAATTTAAAATTAAGTTTTGATATGTGAAATTTTTCACATTTTTCAAAAATTGAAAAATTCAATTTTTGCCGATGTTAAAGAAGAAAACATTATTTTCTGGCCTTGAGATTGTTCAGTAAGCTAAAACTACTACACAGTAAAAAAATCTGGTTGGAATCTTGATTAATTTGCAAGAAATAACAATTTTAGAATTTCGGCAATTTCGAAAAACGCTATTTTCTAACTAAGTATCTTAACTAAGTAAAAATCACTCGGTATATCTAATAGGGGCTAAATAGGTTTTCAGACAAGCACAAATTATTGCCGTAAAAAGTTTTTTGGAAAAATCAAAAATAAAAATGTTGATGATGACGACGTTTTGGCGAGCACTGTATAACTAAGGTTACTGCATTGAGAAGGTAGCGCCAACTTTCTATCTCTTTTAATTTGGGGTTAATCAAATTCATTCATAAACTCCTTAGCAACAGTAACTTGTTATGTATCTATCCTTTTTCTTCTTTAACGTTTCATCGCTTCCTTTTTAATTTGGGGGACGAAGCCGCGGAAATGAATGACGGTACCTTCTAAATACAGTAACCTTATGTATAACAGCATGAAATAAAATCACAACCTCTATAAGAACAGCAAAGCGTAATCACTATTACAATATACAGTCTTTTTCTTTTGGTTTTCCCCTTTTGTCAATTGTTTCCGAATTTGTCAAATGACTTTTCAATCCGCAAGCCTACTATACTTTGAACGAATTGGAAAGTCATTTGACAAATTCGGAAACACATTTGACAAAAGGGGAAAAGCAATAGAAAAAGACTGTAAGACTGATATGAAGCAAACCTGGTGTCACATCAACGAAGTCTTGGGAAGAAGTCCCAAAGTAACTAGGGACAGGAAGATGATTGCCGCGATGAAAACTCCTGAGTTGCAAATCGCTAATAATTTTTCATTGGAGTTTGAAAACGGGATAATCAGCTCAAGTCATGTCTGTAATGAGAAATTATTTCCTACAAATAACTATGAAAGAACATCTACTTCTCAGCAAAACTCTTTATATCTTCCTGAGGTGTCAGAGGAGAATGTGCTGTAAATTCTTCGTCATCTTGATAAGAACAAAGGATCTGGTTCAATTCAATTTGCCAACATTTCTTATCATCCTATCCATAAACTTATCAATCTGTGGCCCTAAAAAAATCCTTGATTAGACCTGTTCACAAAAAGGGTCAATATTCGGAATACAAAAATTCAATACTACCAATACAGGATAAGACATTAGAAAGGCATGTGGCGGATGTTCTAAAACAATATTTATCCAAATACCTACCAGATATTAGACAACAATCAGGAGTACTGTTAAGTACCTTTGCAGATGATGTGAATTCGAGCCTTGATCAGGGACTGAACGTAGTCTGTCTATTTATCGATTTCTCTAAAGCGTTCAATTCTATCAGTGATACAAAACTTTTAGCCGCATGAAACAATATTGCAATACGTGGACGCGCCTGGTTCAGCAGTTATCTACAAAATAGAAGATTTGCGGTAAAAATTGGAAACACAATCGGAAATGAAGTCTACTTACATCTTGGTGTACCGCATGTAGCATTCTTGACCCAATATTATATTTAATATACATCAACGACATGAGGGTTTGTTTCATTCAACAACTGCAGATTTCTGGCCTATGCTGACGACATTCTGATTTAGTTGGTACACGGAGATCTGCAAACTGCAACCAAGAATCTACAGCAAGAATTCTTCCTCTTCCAACTTTGGGCTCATAACAAAGATCTGAGAATTAATTCATCCAAAACTAAGCTGATGCACATATCGTCTCCTCATCTAAAAACAAAAATAGTACGACAAACATCCTAATTACATTTCACAACACTGCGTGCTTAGATACTGTTCTTAATGAGGATCTTAATTTTAGCAACTGTCATTGTAGCATGACCATTAAGAAAGTCAAAACCTAGAGGTATTTAGGGATCAATATAGAAGAACACTTCCTTTGGAAAGCCCATATACAAAATTTATCCCTGAAATTAAGACAAATAGCTGGTCGCTTTTATTACCTAGAAGCCATTTTACCTATCCATATCATGAAAATCATCTATTATGCCTTAGTAGAGTCTATTCTAACTTATGGTTTAACTATTTGGGGCCGAGTTTCTGACAATCATTTAAACAGTTTACAAGCTCCTTAAGACAGGCTACTCAAGTATATGAACAGGAGCAAGATCGAACTCAGAGATACGCGAACATACTCTTCATTAGATTTACTTCCTATCAGAAAATTATATACAGAGTGTGGCATTTAACTGAGTTTCTTCATTTACGTCGTTGACAATTTATTCAAAGTTTGGGTAAATACTCACTCCTGATTTTAATTAATATGTTAAAATGCAGAAATTATGAAATAACGTTAAATATCTCCTGAACCGTCAGTAATTGGTATAGGGAAGTGTATAGCTAATTGAAAGATACTTTTATGGAGCATCTAACAATGATATAAAAATGATACCGTTTCATTTAAAAAACAAGTTATTGCCTTTCAACTGTTGTCGAAATGGAAATAGTTTTACTGAATCCTTGTTTAATGAAAAGTAAATTTTGTTACTGCGATAGATACCTTCTACTTAGCTCGCAACAGCACCACAATATCTGCTTTCTAACATTCTTCGTTATTGAGCTATTAATTATCAAAGTTATATCCGTATTTTCCAAAAATCGTAAACAAAGCATAATATCTTAAAAACTATAGAACTTAGGTATAGGGAACCCTTATCAAACTTACCCTAAAATAACCTGACACGCTCAAATTCGTTATAAAATATAGGATGTTCCACTTAAAAAAACGAAGTAACACATCGTACAGCCAAACTGGGATATCCTGTATATTCGAAAATAATTTTAAATTATGCGGAGCTTGAAAATATGATACTTTTGTATAAAACATTTTTCCATATCTTCATTACAAAAGGGGTAAATGAAGAAACCCGGTTAAATGCCACACACTGTATATCTCCAGACTAAGGTAAACATGTATAAGAAGGCCGTATTAATGCGCATGTGCTAGATTATGAACGAGGCATTTAAAAAGTTAAGACACTGTTGCCAGAGTGCTTGCTTAACGTTTATATAGCGATTTTGTCCGGATCGGTTGCAGGTTGACGATTAGTTGATAGTTGATGGCTACGACATTTTAATGCTTGGAATCTTATTTTTAAAGTCGACAATTCATTTTTCGCTTTCGTTCGATCGCTAGTCGCCATGCCATTACTAAGTATGTCTGTGTAATTATTAATTGTTAGTTAATGTATAAACGCTTAAAGTTTTATTAGTTAATTTTATTAGATAATTTTTAATCCTAGTAGGTAAGAAAAGCAGCCACGCCCCTTTTTTCCCATGTTATTCTTACGGACTTCCGCTTGATTTTTTAGTCATATACCTGAGCGTGTATAAGAGAGAGACAGAAGAGACAAGGAGAGACGCGAATATAGAAGTTCTGAAATCGTCCGGTAGAGGTCGGTTGCATGACGTGGTCTGTAAATCGGAGAGACGCGAATATAGAAGTTCTGAAATCGTCCGTTAGAGATCGGTTGCGTGACGTGGTTGGTTAATTGTGCTTAATGAAAATTCTTTTTCGCCGTTGCGCGTATGAAAGGAAGATTCGAACCCGGTGCCCGCTGTTTGTAAAGCCGTCCACCTAACGCCCTCGGCCATCAGGCAAATTAGGTGCGATTGGTTAAGAAGCGGTAATAAAAAAAAAACTCAATCGTCGTGCGTTCGCCGAGGGTGCGAGCGCGCGGAGGGAGGGGGGCTTTCACTCAGAGTTTTTGAGGTAGGTTGCTGCATCAAGGCTGGGGCGGCTATCTTATAGGTGAGAGGAGATAATGAGAAATGATACATGTACGTTACAGGTTAAAGCGTTTTATTTTCATTAAAATAGTTTTATAATTGACACATTTTTTTAAAATTTTCTTGCAATAAGGTTTCAGATACAGTTTTCATATTAAGAAGAAAATATTGAGAAATTATTTTAATTTATAATGACCCCAAGGTAACGAGTCTATGTCATTTACAGAAGCATAGAACCTTTTATCATCTCGTGCGTCTAATGCAATTTTGTTTACATTAACGGATAATAATTGATGATTTATAGATACTATATTTATAGATAATACTATTAAATGATGAAATTAACGTTTTATTATGAAATAAACAATCATGATAGTTTTCGAAAGTAATTTTTTTAATGCCCGAGCGACCCACTCCCTTTAATTTTTTGAATTTTTCAATTTCTCTTAATCTAATTGCATAAACTTTTGCTCTAAATAGAAATAAATTCGGTAATAATTTTTCCCTCCACAAAGTTCATCTTTAAATTTTCCAATAATTTTCTTATTTACACGTGGTATGTCAAAAGAATTATCTATAGGATAATCGGACGTGTCGAAAATTTCATTAGCGTCCCGTTTTATTATTTCGTAAATGCTGGGTGTACTTTGTGGGTATTTCGGTGTAAACTTTAAAATAAAACTGTCAGTGTCTGTATAACAGACAGTGACGTTAAATAATGGTTCGACATTTTCTCGAATGTACAGGGTGTTTCATTGAAGATGCACCAAACTTGAGGGACACGTTTGTGACATTATTTCAAACAAAATATCTTAATAAAATTTTTTAATCGGTGCAACTTGAAATTTGCATAATTTGGAGCCGATGTTTTTATAAATACCGTAGCGATTTAAATTTCTGCCGCCGTGAAACAAGACGAGCGATTGAAATTGTTTTATGAATGGGACGCGACTGCAAGAAGACAATAAACATCTATCGTAAACGAAAAAATGTATGAGAGGCTTTTAAGTTTGCCATTGACCGCAAGACGTGTTAAAGGCGAACACTTTGAAAAAAGCGTGCGTTTTCGTCGCACTAACATTTACGCAAACCGTAATTACATCAAATTTGCCGAGTCTTAATAATGTACGATAATTAACGCTTGCAACGGGTTTTTATTTATTCCTGTATCCAACAATTACTACAATTATGTACAATTAATAAATTGGGAAAATTAGTAACTAGAATTATTGCTTCCGCCGCGTCGCCGTCGGTCTGCTAAATTATTTGCCTATCAGACTCAACTTGGTCACATGAGATAGAAACAAATTCGGAAGCGGGCAAATTACGAAAACTGCAATTACCTTACAACATGTTTTCGAATAATCTGCGTATTCTCGAAATGTGTAATCGCCCATCGCACACACCAAGACACGCACACACACACATAATAAACTTAAAAATGAAAAGTATAAACTACACCAACTAATTACTCGTCACTACAACGTTAACCGGAACGGAGTGAACGAACTAAATGTGTTTCATCATATCATCTGAGCAAATAAAAATCAGATTAGAGCAGGCGGTGCAAAGAAAATGTATGTCTGTGATTAAATAAAAAGAATAAATTTGACAGTCCATGAATATATTACATTAATTAATTCAGTTAATCACAGACATACATTTTCTTTGCACCGCCTACTCTAATCTGATTTTTATTTGCTCACTTTTTATAATTTACTATAGAAAAACGACTTTCCGGGAAGTTTGTTTCCTCTAATTTTTCAAAAGAGTTGACATAATCATATGGAAAACATCCCTTACGGGTTACTAATTTAAAAGAATCTTCATCAGGAAACGCTTTTTGAGTGAGTCTCATCTGCTCTGGTTTTAGATTTTTTGCTAATTTTTCAATTGATGACGGCATGAAACGAAATAAATCTAAAAAACTTAATTTTACATCGCCTACTTTTTTCGAAAACGATATATATAAGTTTCGCTAGTGTTTGCTATAATTTCTACAGGTTCATTATTTACATTGGCCAATGATTCTATTATAAAATGACTATCATAATGAGATAAATTGTGTAAAACTACTGAAATAATATTTCTAACCCGGCATTGCAAATTACAGTGGTTACATAAACAAGAGGTATAATTACCTGTGAAATGATTATGGTGGTGCGTTTTTATATTATCTACAGTGAAACTACAGTCACAAATTTCACATTTTTCAGCATTTTCATGTGCAATAGATTCTTCAGCTGTTAAATTTTTCATTGGAACAATGGAATGATTTTTTAGAATTTGTTGAATAGTTTTTGCTTCATCTATCAATTTATTTACGAACCACTTGCCTGGATTTTCGCCACGATAAATTTCAAAATGATTTAGATGTTCGTCATAAGAAGAAACTCTTAAATATGCAACACTAAAAGCTTCATGATATTGATATATATTTGTAAATGCTTTCTCTTTGACATTATTACAAGAGTCAACAGGTTTCGTTAAAGCTTCAAAGTCTGCGTAAATAACAAATGGCAATTTCATCGTTGCTGCAAACTGTGTGAACTGAACAATATTTTCACCATCTTTAGGTAGTTCAATTTTTACAGGCTCATGGTGGGAGCAATCTGATGCATGAGTACTTAATTTATCTTGTGATGGAAAGTAACATAAACATCTATCACAAATAAATTTTACTCGCTCATTCGATGAAATTTGATTTTTGCATAATTCCAATAAATTTTTGATGAGACAAAAATTACCAACACGTTGACTTTACTTCAAATATAACAAATTGATGTGACAGTTTTTAATATTTTTTGAATGATAAAGAGGTCCTACTATAATGTTATTGTCATAACCATAAACATTGACTGATATAAATTTATTGTTATTTTCAAATTTCTGTAAATGACATAACTTTACTGGAAACTCGATACCTTTGAAATTAAGAATCTCATAAATATTTTGCGCGTATGAAGCAGGATCGCATTCGTCTTTACCAACTGCTGCAGGAAACAGAGGAGCCAAAATGCAATAGGCGAAACACCGTCGAGCTTGATTCTTGATGTTTAGAAGAACTTTAGTTCTGCGTTGTAGTTTCACAGGTAATTCCATGTAGCTGCTGCGATCGGCTTCTGTTCCTCCCCTTAACGGTGAATATTTGCAAAACGCTACAACCAAATTAACAACTGCAATTAACCCCCACCAACTATTTCTCTCTTGAAAGGATTCGAGCTTAAGAATAGAATAGAATAATTTATTTGTCTAAGATCTATACATATTGTCATGTTCACAAGGACACAGTCTTCGGATTCTTCAAATAAGCAGAGATTTGCTTCCAATCTTCACATGCAAAGGAAATTCTTCACCTAAAACAATAAAACAAAGATCTAAATATTTATTTTACAAATAAAATGTGACGTACCTTAATTTTATGTGTATTCTTTGAACCATACTGAAATTCCTTAAGAATACCATTTTTCTTACTTCCAACACAAACATTAGATGAAAAACTTTAACTAAAACAGAAACACAGGGGCAATTTAAGTATATATTAAAAAATTATACTAATTAAATTGTATCTTACAGTGTCTGATCCGGAATCTTCAATTTTATTATTAAATTCACCAAAACACGAAGCATGGATTAACAATAGGATAAGAAATTTCTGTAACTGGCTCGAGGAGCGAGCAAGGGAGTTGGCAGACACAAAGCAAGACGCGCAGCAAAATGTTTCTGGACGTAGTCTTGATGTGCCGGTCTTGAAGGTACAAGATGATGTTCCAGTGACAGCTGTCATGTCGGCTCAAGAAAAAAAAAAGGAACTGATATGAATTTTAGGCATAAAAACGGTCGATTAAGAAAATTTTTAGTTAAATTACCAGACGGAAGAGAATTGAGAATGAAAAAACACGAGACTATAAAGTTAGGTTTTGTTAATTGATATTTTTGATATTTTTAAAAAGGAATTAAAGGTTGATCTTGTGTAATAGTTCAATCTAATGTTTTAACTTACCGAAATTTGTTCAAAATAATGAAAAAACCACAGAAGTTTGCAATCACTGACACACACATTTACGTCGTAATGACAAATAACAAGATGACAGGATAACCTCGAACTAGGTAGGATTCGTGACGTCATTTAGCCTCGAACCCCTATTTTTAGATTCAAATTTAAGAAAATCAAAGGCAAAATTAAAACATTTCATTATGAAACCTTAAATAGAAAAATATTTTATGATTGACGAAACAAACGGACAAAAGATTCACTGAGAATTTATGAAATAAAAATCAAAGGAAAAATAAAATAAATTATTGGTTTTTCAAAAATAAAAAACTAGCGCCGACGTCATAAAAAGGAGCCTATATAAACCACGCCGAACTGACATTCGCTCTCATTCCTTTGACACCCATCACGGAGTGAATAACTCTAAACAATTTGACTTCCTCTACATTTAAACAAAAGTAATTATCATTGAGCGAATAGCTTATTACATAAACACTTATCATTGAGCGAATAGCTTATTACATAAACACTTATCATTGAGCGAATAGCTTATTACATAAACACTTATCATTGAGCGAATAGCTTATTACTTAAACATTTATCATTGGGTGATTAGCTTATCACTTATAACACCTATTATTGATTGATTGATTTATACAATTTCATAATAAATAATAAACAATAGATGAAAATTTATTTAGAAAAGTATGATATTTGAAGTAAAAATAAAAAAAATATATTTGAATTAATGATCATTATCGATATTATTGTTGTTAACATTATTGTTTTTATAAAGCATTTAAAAATTTAAATAAAATAAAAATTTTGAACATAAATCTAGCATTTTTATTTATCTCTACTGCTGCTCTTTCTACATAGTTCCACTTTCTTTACCTATAAAAGATAATTATAAGAAAGAAAAATTGCTACTAAGTAAACCACAAGGTTAATGAAAATAATTAAAAGATAAACTTTTGACACATCAAAAGTTTGGTAATAACCAGTGGTTATACGTCATAGCAATATATAGATATCAGATTCGTCATCCTATAAACTAAGTTCCACTAAAGAAAAAACAGAACAAAAAATCCAACGCAATTAAGTTGCACAGTCACCCATGACAGGTAAACAAGGATAATTTCGACTTCACAGAAACCGCAAATACTGCTACAAATTGTTATCATCAAAGTATTCATTTAAGGTGTAGTATCTCTTGGTAGAAAGAATAAATTTCAATTTTCTTTTAAAAGTCTTGACATCTTGAATGTCTTTAATACTATTGGGTACTTTGTTGAAGACCTTACCGCAAGCGTATATAGGTGATTTCTCGTACCTAGTTGTTCTATGTGGAATGGACCTAATTTGAGTATAATTTCTGGTGGAATAACTATGATAATAAGAATTCAATTGAAATTTATGTTTATTTTGCGCAACATACATGCAACATTTAAAAATGTAGACACAAGTTAAGGTCATGATCTTTTTTTCAGCGAAGATTTGTCTGCACGTATTGCAATGGTATGACCCCACGTTTGGCGCCAATTTTATGCAGTGTTATGGCCCCTGGTTGAGTGAAGCCAATTTTATGCGGTGAAATGAGGTATTTTTCAAAGTTCTGATAATTGTTGCAAATTTTTGCATTCGTTGTTTTTCTCAGGGTAATTTTCGTCGATTTCTCTAGCTTTATTTTTATTTATATCTTATTAGTTTATTGCTGTTCTTAAATTTGTTGATATCGGTGACGGCTCCTGCTCCTCTCCCGATGCAGTGTATCTCATAGGCTGGCTTTTTCCTCGTGGAGTGTGTTCGTTATGTGATAAGTTTTGAATGTAAATGGCACTCACGAGCCCTTACATTCAAAATTACCGCGTTAGTGTACGTGTTCGTGTATGTGCAAATGAAGAAGAATACTCGTAGAAAGTGATAGAAACAATGGTTTATTAAATCGATTATTCATGAAGTCATACAAACAAATACTGATCGTCCAAAGAGTCGTTCAAAGTTTTATTTGGTCAGTCGGTTTTTCACAAAACCACTGATATTACTTACATTAGATCCGATCAACGTTTCTAACGTGAATGAATGTAAACAACACGAAGCCTGTTTTGTATGCGCACTGGTTGCATTAGTTAAAATAGCTCAGACGCGGCGCCCTCCGCTTCCAGTTTTCAACCAACGTCCGGCCGTCAATTGCATTGATAAATCGATTATTCTAATTATTACAAATCTAGCATTAAATCCTACGTATTTACATTTCAAAAATTCTAAATAATTTACTTATACTATACATGTAATTTAAAATTGCTTATTTCTATAAATATTTACACAAACTTAATATATTTGATAAAACGCTTGAATTTAATAATTGTAAACAAATAAATCCTGTAAAACATAACTTATACATTACTCTAAATTTTTCTTTACTATTTACAAATTATTTCATTGAAAAAGTCTTTCGTTTAGCTTGTAAACACCGCAGTATGTCGGCCAGGTATATCAAAAATTATTCGAAGGGCACGTTTTTGTAATATAAAGATTCTGTTACAGTCTGATACACTACCCCATAGTATTATTCCGTACACCAAACGGGAGTGAATCAAAGCGTAAGAGTATATCTTGGCTAACGGTATTTTTTAGTCGCCGCAAGGCATAACAGGAGCTGGATAATTTTTTACACACTTCAGATATACCGTTTGTCCATCTGACAATGAGACATGAAATTGCTTTATATTATCTACCTGAGTACATATATATGAAATTCTGGGTTACAATCGGAAAGATTATTGCATTCAAAGTGTTCTGATACTAAATTTGTGCAATTTTAGTTGTTAATTATTTAGAAATTAAGAAAAAAAGTTATTATTTTTTTCCGTGCAAGATTAGTAGGTCTTTAACGGAGAGCTTTTAAACTGGTCTCGTGGCCGAGTTAGTTTGTCTATTTTTCACAACCGTAAGGTCACGAGTTCAAATCCGAATGAAGACACTTACCTAAACTCTTAAAGTAAGTTTATTATTTTATTTATTAGGTTTCATTATAATATTAATTATGTAACATAATAAAATTTTGCAAACGAAAAAATACACATAAATGGAACATAATTAATATTAAAATGAAACTTATAAATAAAATAATAAACTATTATAATTAATTATTATTATTATAATTAATAAACTGATTTCAAATCTGAAAAAATGTTTAAAAAAGAAAAAAGTGTCCTCATTCGGATTTGAACTCGTGCCCTTACGGTTGTGAAAAATGAACAAACTACCTCGGCCACGAGACCCGTTTGAAAACTCTCCGTTAAATACCTACTAATCTTGTACGAAAAAAATAATAACTTTTTTTCTTAAATTCTAAATAATTAACAAATCCAGCTTTTCCTTTTCTTTAGCTGATTGACTTGTTTAAGACGTTGTAGACTGCCTGTAGCAGTCACTGAACAGGTTATAGAATTGATAGAATTTCTCATCAAATGTTAAGTCAGAGCATATAAAGTTCCAGTCTTCATTCTCTAAATAGCTCTGTATTAGACAGTCGTCAGTTCTGTTTATCTTATAATTATTATTCTCCTTGGTCGTCACTAGGTCCAATTCAATAGTTAGTAGTTGACCCAGGTGATCAGAGAGATTGGGGTAAATCATCTTAAATGAAACCTTATGATCCAAACTGCACGCCAGATAATCAATGCCAGTTGATGATGTTATATTATTTATGTTTCTTAAGACACAAAAATAGAAAATTAGTATCTAAAACATGATTTTGTTTTAAATTTACCTTTATCATAATTTCATTAAATAATGTGCACAATATTTCATTCAGATCCGATCCAAGGTTGATCTCATGATTTTTGGTGTTGAAATATTTAATTCTATTATATCTGTGTTCGGTTTCATAAACTGTCCGCAAAATACTAGATTCATTTTCAATGCAGATGTTTTCACCAAGAGATTCTGAAGTCGGCTCACAATTGGAGAAGCAGCATCCTCTAGGAAATTTCGTGGTAGTACGTGCACTTTATTAATTATTACACCTGTCTGAATTCTGGTTTTAAATGCTGTTTGCAACTGTAAATTAACATTAATTAGAAATAATAACAATTATTAATTTTTTTTACTTACATTTTTCCATTCCAGACGACTAATTTTATTTTTCTCAGAGTTCTGATTCATTTTGTTGGAAATTTAAAAAAACATAATCTTTAAAAACCAAAAAATATTTTGAAAAGCAAATTAAAAACTTTATAACTATTCTATTTATTTATTTTATATCTAAATGTTTATCATTCTGAAAAGAAAGAAATAAAAAATTAACCAAAAAACAAATAATAAATGCGTGTTTTACTTACATGTAATTTCCTTAATCGATATGCACCAATTCTACTAGGAATGCTGAGCACTGCTTTCCCGGAATCGGTTTTTCACCTTTAAATTCAATACCAACTTCGTCCTCCAACATTTTTGGTATCTGATCTTCCGTAATAATCTCCGCGAATCGTTTCGGCAAAAACACGGTGAATTCGTCTTCTATTTCAGCCAGAAAGATTTTCGAAAAGCTTCCAATTCATTAATTTTCTTCAGCGGCAGGTGTTCTAAAGTTTTCAAGAGTTTATTATTTAAACTGTCCAAATCCATCGCGCGAATTTGTTTATAACTGCATTTGTCAACGTTTCACAATAAAATGTGTTACAGTTTATTTTCCGTCTGTGTACAAACACACCCTGTATAGTACACATTTCAACGTTCCGATCTATTTTTAACACGCTTCGTTTAGTTTCCCCATGAGGCGTAGGAATGTACGATTCCTCGTCTGCGTAATTCACCCGAAACTTTCTTTGTAACATATTTTCGCTAAAAGCTTCCGATCAAACGAACAAGCTCATTTTACAAAATTAGCTCCATCCTCGCTTAGGGTTGGAATTGTGTTAACGCGATGTTTAATTCTCCAATTTATATGGTCCTACTTTGCGACGCGGATGGTAGCGGATGATCGAGTTCCTGGCTTTACGGAAAACGCTCTGTAACGCTCTGTAACCCTTGCCCTTTACTTTGGTTGGTTTCCGCTGATGTCACGAAAATCAGCTATTGGTAAATTCGAATGTGTCTCTCTTGTTTGATATTTTATTCTTTTCCGCCGACCGAGAGACACGCGATTGTTTCATTAATTTTCTGTTCGTCCCGTGAACCGCACGTTTTCTTCGCGGAAAATCTTGTGTTGTGTATCCACTTCACCAAGGGGGTGAGAGTGAATTTGTACGGCTGTGTGCCGAATTTGATTGGTTCATTTGGGGGCGTAAAAGCCGCGTTTCTTTTGAGGTTTGTGCCAGCCTAGCCCGACGCGACTAGGTAAGTTTTACGTGCTGTTTCTCTCGATTTGGCCCTTATGTTCGCTTTTTTTCCTTTTTGTCGCGTATAGGTTTTACCGTCAGCTGTTTTAGCGTTAGCTGTAATTCTTGGTTCTGGTTCTTTTGTGACCTCTCTGATTTATGCCGCAGGGTATCCCTCTGTCACTCGCGACTACGAATTGCCCCGCATTTATGCCGAAAAGGCTGGCCATCCACGGAAGTGCCTTACTGCTGGCCATCCCTGACGCCGCCCACAGACGCATGGACGCTGCGTAACCAGGTCGATTTTTTTTTTATTATTAATAATACGCTTACGGTGACTTTGATGTAACCGCGATTGTGCACGTAATTTTGCGTATACTCGCGAAGTAAACTCCATTTCGGAGGAATTCACCCGCTATTTTGCGTCAAGCGAATAGAATGTAATTCGTCGAACGATTTCTTCGGCGTTAGAATAAGTAAATGTTGTGTTTGTCAACTTGACTAGTCTTATGTAAATTTCGGATCCGAATAGTTAGGAATTGTCATTTAACGTTATTCATGTTGTGCATTTGTTGATTGCTTTGTCTATTTGCGTTTATCTATTTAATAAATTGATTCGTGCTTTGGACGTATCGTGTTTTTCTTAATTTTTACGCGATTCCCTTTCAAAAAAAATTAAGTGGCGCCTATTTTTGGTTTGGCCTTCGCGTTATGGAATAAGAACCCCCCCCCCGTCCCGCTGAAGCTGCTGGCGACACCGGATTAATTTTCGCTCCGGTGTTAAACTACTACTTATCTACACAGGTAGGTAGCAAGTTTAAGACGGCAAATGCGATTAGAAAAAGATTTACGCCTGCCTGTACCCAAATATGACGTAACTTTTGACGATGACGTGACAGCCCTCCAGGAAAAAATTAGCGAGATTCGCTGTTTAATAGAGTCACTTCCTGGCTCGACAGCCGTTTGTATTCATGACAAAATTTCCGCTAAGTTGGCTCACGCCATTGGACGTGCTCAGCGTAGTCAACCGACAAATAGCGACGAGACGCGACAACGTGCTGCTATCTTACGGACGCTAGACGAACTTGCGTTCGACTTTGAGCAAACCGCGCTCAATTTTGCTCCTAGAGAACCGGAAGTCACTGGGGTAACAATATCCCCTTTACTTGATTTGGCTGCGATTGCCGAGCATTTTCAGAACAACCCTTTGTCGTTATCTTGCGTAGTCCCTGACTCTATTTCGCCGGCTAGTGCGACATCATCACCTGTGGAAACTCCGTCGTCGCCAAAAGCAAATTCATCGCGACTTAAAGTCACGCCTCTTGTAGTTAAGGCTGCTACATACTCTGCGGCCGTAAATAAGATTAAGTCCGTGCCCGTTTCTAAGTGGGGTTTGACTTACAATGGGAATAATAAGGTCCTGTCTCTTAATCTTTTCTCTAACGTGTTGACGAACTCTGTGTTTCGAGGAACGTGTCCGAAATCACGTTATTCGCTTCCGCATCCGATTTGTTTCGAGATAAGGCGTTAATTTGGTTTAGGGCTAATAAAAAATTTTGTGATAATTGGACTGACCTCGTAAAACGTCTTCGCGAGGAATTTCAACCGTATAATTACGACGACAAATTGCTCGAAGAAATTAAAAAACGCACTCAAGGCCCTGACGAATCAATGGGAATTTACACTTCGGTTATGATAAATTTATTCAATCGTTTGAGTGTCCCGGTAGCCGAAAGCGTTCAAGTTAAAATTCTTTTGAACAATATTGCCCCTTTCTATCAAAGACAATTAGGATTGGTTGAGGTTACTTCGGTAGCGCACTTGTTAAGGTTAGGTAGACAGTTGGAAGCTCGTAAATCAGCTGTTGAGGCATATGTTCCGCCTCCACGTAAAAAGATGGTTTTAGAACCTGACTTAGCATACGTACAAGCCTGCGCACCTACTGTATCAGAATGTAAGGTAGATCCTCCCAAACCTAATAAGACTTTTAAATTTGGAATTGTCAGAAAATCGGTCATTTGTCTCGAGATTGTTCCGAGCCCTTACGAAGGCATTGTTATCAGTGCGGTCGTCCCAACGTTACTACCAAGACGTGTCCTGCGTGTTCAAAAAAACTCCAGAACAACGCGCTAGATGATCGGTTAGTACGTTGCTTCAGTATCTCAAAACCGGTCGATCCTTTGGCAGTCCAACCTGTTCTCGATTATGTCTTGGCTCATGCTAAAAATGATGAGCGTCCCTATTTAACCGTGTCAATTTTGGGCATCCCGTTTCTTGGCCTTTTGGACTCTGGTGCATCTCGCACAATCGTTGGCAGTTCGAGATGGGAAATTCTTCAGGCTTTAAACTTACCTTTCACTAAACATGTAACGTCGTGTACCGTAGCGAATGGACAACCCTGTTCTAGTCCTGGCAATGTGGCCACCCTTATACGACTGCGTGATCGCGTAAAAGTCATCGATGTTTTAGTTGTCCCTGAGTTACCTCATTCACTAATCTTAGGAGCAGATTTTTGGAAGTTAATGGGCATCGTCCCTGATTTGCGCTCCGGTGAATGGGCATTCGGTAAAGAATCGATTGACTTAGTAGAACATCTCACTTCTCGGCAACATCTAACCGATTCGCAGCAAGATCAGCTGGGAAAACTGACTAATCAGCTGTTCGCAAATTCTTCACATGGTGAACTGGGTTGTACTAAACTTGTCGAACACGTTATTCACACAGATAGTGCTCCGATAAAACAACGTTACTATCCCATCTCGCCAGCAAGGCAAGCTGTTGTCGATAAAGAACTGGACGACATGTTAAAGCGTGGCATCGTAGAGAAATCCAAAAGTGCTTGGTCATCTCCTATTCTTCTCGTGCCAAAGAAAGATGGAAGCTTTCGCTTTTGTGTGGATTATCGTAAGTTAAACCAGGTCACGACTAAAGACGCTCATCCACTACCATATGTCTCAAACACCCTTGACAAATTGAAAGATGCTAAATACCTGTCATCTTTGGACATTAAGTCAGCTTATTGGCAGATCCCAGTCGCCGAAGAATCCCGCCAATATACAGCATTCACTATACCCAATCGTGGATTGTATCAATTCCGACGAATGCCTTTTGGCCTGCACAACTCTCCAGCGACTTGGCAACGTTTTGTTGATCGTGTAATTGGTGCTGACCTTGACCCTCACGTATTCGTCTATCTGGACGACATTATTATTGTCCCTAAGGAATCTCGGTTACAAATTCTTCAGGAACATCATGATTCCCCGACTAGTGGTCATTTAGGTGTCTATAAGACTTACAATAGGATCGCCCAAAGTTACTATTGGCCCAAAATGCACGCCGATGTTGCGAAATATGTTCATAGGTGTCAAACGTGTCTTCGCACCAAACCAGAACAGAAAGCTCCGGCAGGGCTAATGGGGGGTCACTCTCGAATTTCACGACCTTGGAAGGTCATTAGTATCGATCTTGTTGGACCACTACCTAGATCTTCTCGTGGGTATCAGTACATCCTCGTGACAACTGATTGCTTCAGTAAGTTCACTTTGTGTTTCCCTCTTCGAAAGGCTACCGCCCCTAAGATCGTTCAGCACATTGAGGAAAATATCTTTTTAGTTTTCGGAGTACCTCGTACTGTTATTTCGGACAATGGAGTCCAATTCAAGTCTAAAGAATATCAAAAACTTCTGACGGCATACCACGTGCGCCCTGCGTACACTTCGTTCTATCATCCAAAAGCGGACCCTGTCGAGCGCGTTAATCGCGTAATCAAGTCCATGTTGACTGCTTATGTGGCGGAAGACCACCGCAAATGGGATTTATTCCTGCCCAAAGTCGCTTGTGCTGTACGAACTGCTTGTCACGAAGTTACTGGTGTGACCCCATATTTCCTCAACTTTGGTCGTGAAATGTGCTTGAAAGGTAGTTTAACCCCTGACAATGACCCTGTTAAAGATGGGTCCTTGGAAGTTGTTCCTCAAGATCCTAAGGATCTGCAATCTCGTACCGGAAAGTTCGCAGTCCTCTACAAAAACGTACAGGAAAGGTTGCAAAAGGCTAAGGGCCGATATGATCTTCGTAGGCGAAAGGTTGTTTACCAGCCCGATCAGCGGGTGTGGCGTAAAAATTTCGTGTTGTCCGATGCTTCAAAGCATTTCGCGGCCATGTTGGCCGATAAATTTGTTGGGCCTTTCCTCATTAGTCGACGTACGTCTGCGGACACTTATGAACTTAAGGATTTTGATGGTAACATACTTCCTGGTACTTGGAATAGTGAACATCTTAAACCCGATCCCCCTGATGAGTAGAGTTTGTTTTATTCTTATTTCGGCCTGAGGATTGTGGCCTCTTAGAATTCTTCCGACGTACCTTCTGCGTGGAGTAAAAGACTCCTAAAAGATTCTGGACATTCCTCACACCATCTGTGGAATCGAACGTCTTCGGATGTTCGCGTGCGATAGGTGTCCTATCGATCAGTCCCGTTGAATGGGAGATGTCGTCTTGCGATTTGCGGAGTTTGTGGGAGTTACAAGGGAGTTGGATCCTGTGAAGGCTCTCCTTGTCCTCTCTCTCTGTGACTCTGTGTATGAGCGATGTCTGACAGGCTTCGTGATTGTGACTTGGATCACGCCTGTCTGCCCAAGAACTTTCTTCTCTTCTTGTTTCACCCTTTCTTCTACTATAACTCTGTCTCCTTTTCGGATTGATCAGCTCGGCCCCGACGGCTTTGAGATATCCCTCGGCATCCGTCAAAGCGTGTGGGAATGCCAAGCGTACTGGATCCCGTGAAGGTATGGCTTGCCTTCTCTCTCTGATGCACCGCTATGGGATACACTCATGGAAGTCATGTCTGTAGCATGGTGTGTTCCGTGAGGAAATCTTTATCTTTCCTGTCCTCTGTTTCTCTCGACTTTTCTTCTCTATTTCTTTAGTCTCTACTTTCGGAAATTGGGTTGAAACTCTGCTCCGTTTGGAATGTTTGTTACTCGGATTCGACTTTTTTTTATTTATTTACCGCTACCGGACGTGTCTTGCGTTGTTGAATGTGACATTCGTCACTGTAGAAGCTTTAGTCTGGAGAATGTAGATTCTCTCCCCCTTCTAAGCCGTCTCTACGTCAGGACGCAATATTCCCGGGGGGTGAATCATTTTAGTTCTCCTGGCTTGAATTTTTCTTTCGTGCTCTCCGACCCAAATTTTTACGTGGTATAAAATTCCGTCCGTGATTCTGTTTCGTTCTGTCACCAGGTTGAGTACCTGATTTTGTCCGTGTCTCAATTATTTGGTTTGGTTTAGCTCCGAGCCCTGTCGTTCGTTCTCGTGCCCCTTCGTTTTGGCCAACTTACAGTCTGGACCTCAAAAATTTTACCTGTGGGCAAAATTTCCATCTTAGTAGGGGTGGGATTGTTACAGTTTATTTTCCGCCTGTGTACAAACACACCCTGTATAGTACACATTTCAACGTTCCGATCTATTTTTAACACGCTTCGTTTTGTTTCCCCATTAGGCGTAGGAATGTACGATTCCTCGTCTGCGTAATTCACCCGAAACTTTCTTTGTAACATATTTTCGCTAAAAGCTTCCGATCAAACGAACAAGCTCATTTTACAAAATTAGCCCCATCCTCGCTTACTTTGCGACGCGGATGGTAGCGGATGATCGAGTTCCTGGCTTTACGGAAAACGCTCGCGCCTGAAACCGATGCGTATGTCTGTAACCCTTGCCCTTTACTTTGGTTGGTTTCCACTGATGTCACGAAAATCAGCTATTGGTAAATTCGAATGTGTCTCTCTTGTTTGATATTTTATTCTTTTCCGCCGACCGAAAGACGCGATTGTTTCATTAATTTTCTGTTCGTCCCGTGAACCGCACGTTTTCTTCGCGGAAAATCTTGTGTTGTGTATCCACTTCACCAAGGGGGTGCCACTCGCGACTACGAGTTGCCTCGCATTTATGGCGAAAAGGCTGGCCATTCACGGAAGTGCCTTACTGCTGGCCATCCCTGACGCCGCCGACAGACGCATGGACGCTGCGTAACCAGGTCGAATTTTTTTTTTATTATTATTAATACGCTTACGGTGACTTTGATCTAACCGCGATTGTGCACGTAATTTTGCGTATACTCGCGAAGTAAACTTCATTTCGAAGGAATTTACCCGCTATTTTGCGTCAAGCGAATAGAATGTAATTCGTCGAACGATTTCTTCGGCGTTAGAATAAGTAAATGTTGTGTTTGTCAACTTGACTAGTCTTATGTAAATTTCGGATCCGAATAGTTAGGAATTGTCATTTAACGTTATTCATGTTGTGCATTTGTTGATTGCTTTGTCTATTTGCGTTTATCTATTTAATAAATTGATTCGTGCTTTGGACGTATCGTGTTTTTCTTAATTTTTACGCGATTCCCTTTCAAAAAAAAATTAAGTGGCGCCTATTTTTGGTTTGGCCTTCGCGTTATGGAATAAGAACCCCCGTCCCCCCGTCCCGCTGAAGCTGCTGGCGACACCGGATTAATTTTCGCTCCGGTGTTAAACTACTACTTATCTACACAGGTAGGTAGCAAATTATTAAATATAGCGTCTTTGACCGGTATAAATGCAATAATAATCACAAAAATTCCACAGCGACGAGTAAGTCAATAAATTCAAACACTCAGCAAAAAACTTTTTTTAATTCGATGTATTGTTAGATCCTGCCACTGTTTTCAACGCAATAATTTAAATTTTTGTTTACACAACCAACCTGCCTGATCGTATTCGAGAATGCTTGTTGCATTACATTTTGTACATTGTCTTTTCTTGGTAGTAATGTGCGAAGTAAAATCTGTAATATTTTGAAATTGCCGATTATACATGTTTCTACAAACATGTATGAACTATGAACGAGCAAAAAGTATCGAAGTGATGCATCAAAACATAATTAGAAATGCTTGTTCGACATAATTCATATAAAACTGTAAAAGAAATTATGAAATGCGCTCATTTCATTGGTCAAGCTTAAATTTTTAAATTTAAATGTACACAAAAAAAGAATTTTTATTGGTCTAAAAAAAATCCTAACACTTAAATACATTTTTTTTCTTTCTCGCTTAGTGTCTATAACGAGGCAACGGTGACGGTATATATTGTAACGATTTTAAGGGTTCGATAAATTTTTATTTTAAAACAAAACACGAAATAGTTAATAAACTAATTTATTTAAAAGCAAACTAATTAACACTAAATTAAACACTAATATTTATTTAAAAACTTATATCTAATTTATTTTAACAGCCGAGCGAAAAATCTAACACCAAACTTTAATGCGAAACTGTCTAATGCGGAATTCTTCCCCGAACTGTGTCCCACTCCCGGCCGCGTGCATTTTATATACCGAAGCTGTCGTTCTCGTATTTTTCTAGATCGCGACAGGCTGTCTGATCTAGTTTATTCTGCCGTTAACACTTTCTCGGCTGTCGCCTAAGGTGCGTCGACTAGACGGCTGTGACGCAAGAGACAGTCTGACGCCGGCTGGTGTCGACGAATCATTACGCTGCCCCCTTCTTAAAAACGTTTCGTCTCGGAACGTTCCTTGTGACAGCCTTGAAGGAGGGTGTCGAAAGCGGCATGCTGTACCCTTTTTACAACTTCCAATCTGGAAGAAATAGCAGTCCACGGTTTTCTTACTGCCGACAGCTGCCTGTGGGTGGTGACTACAGACAAGGACTTCAATTCCCGTTCCGTTGAAGATGACTTCTATCATGCTTCAAATGACCCTCCAGTCCAGTCCGTCTACTCCACAGCCCAACTTAGGAATGGCTAATTTCGTCTCCTTGCCTTCTACCAGCTGTCTCCTCAGGCTCCATAAAGCTTTCTAAATGTCCTCTTGGTGTCTAAGTAGTACACGTGTCGTCTTTGATCTGCTTCCGTGTCGATGATCTGCAAGCTCTTGCCCACCATGGGATGCTGTCTTCGGAGTTCCTCGCCCTGACCAAATTTCTTCCGCAAGACCTGGGCTATCCCCTTGGACATTCTTAGGTCTTCTGCCACACAGTGGGCCAGACTGTACTCCGGTGGTACTTGAAAAAGGTCTTGTTGCCTCTCTGTGGTTACTCCGAATCGTGCCTTACTTCCGGTAGCGTGATGAGACATAAAGGTTTCGAAATTCACTTCGGAACCTTGCGTCCTTTGTACGGTCTCTTCGTTTTCTTCTCCGTTGTAAGGAGCCATTCGGTTGAAGTGGATAACTTTGGGTTTGCCATGCGGAATCTTTCTGATGCGGTAGATGACATCGTTGATTCGTTTCATCACCCTATAAGGACCTTCCCAAGATGTCTGCAATTTTGGGGATAGACCTCGACGTCTTTGAGGATTGTAAAGGTTGGTATCCCCCATTCTGAGCATTGATGTCATAATGCTCCTTCATTCGGTCGCTGGCCGTCTGTATTTTGTGACGCACTTGATTGTGAATGTCGTCCATTTTCCTGCGTAGACCGCTCACGTAGTCTTCGTCGGCAGGGACCTCACCAGGCTTCACGCCGAACTTCAGGTCACAGGGCAGGGCAGTCTTGGCTCTCGCCTAAATACCACTTTTGCTGGTGTCTCTCCTATTGTTTCGTGAACAGACGAACGGTATGCCAGTAGAAAAAGGGGAATGTACGTGTCCCAGTCTCTCCGATGATCGGAGACGACCTTGGACAAATGTCGATTGATGGTTCTGTTGAATCTTTCCACCATTCCGTCCGACTGCGGGTGAAGTGCAGTCGTTCTAGTTTTCCGGACGCCGAGCAGAGTACAAACTTTGTTGAACAAAGCCTATTCAAATTTCCTACCTTGATCTGAATGCAGCTCCATGGGCGCACCATACCGACTGATCCATTCTCGGACAAGGACTTTAGCAATAGTTATTGCCTCTTGGTTTGGTAGAGCGTATGCTTCAACCCACTTGCTAAAGTAATCCATCACCACGACGATGTACTTATTTCCACTATTCATTTGTGGAAATAGGCCGGCTACATCTATGACAACTCTCTCAAAAGAACTTCCCACGTTATACTATTTCATGGGAGCCTTGCCTCGTTTGTGGGGGCCGTTACTGGCTGCGCAGACTACGCATTTCCTGCACCAGTCCTTTACGTCTTCCTTGCAGTTTACCCAGTAGAATCGCTCGCGCACCTTTTCCATAGTCTTCTTGATTCGCAGATGCCTTCCCGAAGTTCCATCGTGAAGTTCCCTCAGAACTTCCGGCACCCTACTCTTGGGGATCACTAACTGGGTCTTCTGTTCCGTGCCTTCCTGGTTCTCGACAGTTCGTTTCAGAAGACCATGTTCCAGCACTATGGAGTCCCATTGTGCCCAGTACGATTTTACGGATGGTTCATATGGTGCTATCTCTTCCCAAGTAAGCCTTGCCTCCCTACTTTTCCATTCCAGCACCAATTTCAAATCCTGATCGTTCTCCTGGTCTGAACTTGCCTTCTGGGAGAGGGTAGTTCAGAATTGGAGCACTTATCAAGTACTGTTTTAGCTGCTCAAAACTAATTTGGCAGTGTTGGTCCCATTCAAACGGGCGTCCTTCTTCGGTGAGTTTTGTTAGCGTTTTAGCAATGTCTGCAAATCCGGGAACATAGCGCCGATAGTAAGTGCATAGGCCTAAGCAACTCCTTATCTGGCGTTTATTCTTGGGCGTTGGCCAGTCTTTCACTACCTGAATCTTCACTGGGTCCACGGCGATTCCACTCCCATTTACAATATGGCCTAGATAATTCACTTCCTTCTGGAACAGGTGGCACTTCTTGAGACTGACCTTTAGTTAAGCTCCGCGAAGCCGTTGGAACAGTCCTTCCAGATTCTTCAGGTGGTCGTCGAACGTTTTTCCCACCACGATTATGTCGTCTAAGTATACCATGCATGTTGTCCAGGACAGACCCTTCAGAACCGTTTCCATTAGCCTCTGAATGTCGCTGGGGCATTACATAAGCCGAACGGCATCACCGTGAATTGCCATAGACCCATATCAAGGGAAAACGCCGTCTTTTCTCGATCTTCAGGCGCTAGTTCCACTTGACAATAACCACTCTTTAAATCCAAGGCCGAGAAGATCTTTGAGCCTGCCAGAATGTCCAGGGTATCATCAATTCGTGGCAGAGGATAACTGTCCTTTTTGGTGACGTTGTTGAGCAATCGATAGACTACGCAGAATCGTGTGGATCCATCCTTCTTCTTCACAAGCACTACCGGTGACGCCCATGGGCTGCTCGATGGCTCAATTACATTGTCTTTTTCCATCTCACGAATAATGCGTTCTGCTTCCTCCCGCTTCGCTAATGGTAACCTCCTTGGAGCTTGACGGATGGGTCTTCCCCAGTCTCTGCCTTGTGTTTGACGTGTTTGACGGTGCGTCGGTTCTCCCCTTAGGTCCATTTTCCACCTCGAACACATCTTGTAGAGACAGATCAGATTCTTTGCTTTTGACTTTTGCTCTGGAGTCAATTCCTGGGTCGTCGACATGACCATTTCCAACAACTTCTTCGGGACCTTCGTCTCTTGTACGTTTGCTTCTAATTGGCGGGTAACGGAGGACACCACGGCGCAGCTTCCCAAGATCGTACATCTCTTGATGTTGACGGGGAAACAGTTCACATTCATTAGGCGGACTGGTATTTCCTTCTTCTTCTTTGCTGTCAACAACGTTTTCCCAACGAGAACTCCTCTTCCAAAATCGCCTCGTTCTCTATTTCCGCTACCAGCGCACGGTGCTGCTACTTCACCATGGACAGTTGCTGATGTTCCGGTTGCTGTCCTCAGTCTCCACTTAGTCGGCTGGGTGCGTCTTGATGACGCAGATCGCACCTTGACGCGGGCGGGTTCCTCCTCTTGGGAGTCCATGGCAGCTCGTACCTTGACATGCTCTCTTGAGACTCGCTTCGCCGCTTCGTATTCCAAGGCGTAGGCCAGTGCGTTCTTAGATGTCTTGCCATTCTCAATGCCTGCTAGTTCTCCGGGTCACAGATTCCATCTACGAAGATCTGCATCGTCAAACATTGCAGGAATTCATCAGGCGCTGCAGGATATGTCAACTGGGTTAGACGCGCTACATCAGCCCCTCGAATTCCTGAAGACTCTCTTCGGATTTTTGGCAACGGTTTCTTAGCTGCGCATGGTACACCTCGATTAGATGCGCCTGGCCATAACACATCTCCAGCCTGTTCACCAGTTTGTGGAAGTCTTCTTGTTCCTCTGCCGGCATCATTTGTAGCACATCGCTAGCGTCCCCCCTCAAGACCACAATTAACGAAGTGGCTTTTTCACTGGCCGTCCATCCGTTCGCCTTTGCTGCCGCTTCGAACTGTTTGAAATAGTTAGGTCAAGATGATTTCCCATCGAACGTCGGTGGTTTTATTTTCAATTTAGAAATTTCCGCTGGTCCTACCACAGTTTGGGCCTCATTATTTTCTGGTATTTCTGCTGGTGACGGATCCCCGAACATTCGCAACCCTGCCATAATTTGCTCGAGATTCTTAATTTTGTTATCCTGCTTGAATAGTATTTCAGAAGCTTGTAAGTCACGACCGTAACTTAGTTAAGAAGAAAGAATTAATTAATTGATTAATTAATTTAACGGGATGCGGTCTGATTGGACGTTAACAAGGATACCTCCTTTGTTTAAAACTCAATATTTCGATTTTATTTAAATCTTCATCAGGAGAAACTACAAATAATACAAGAAGTCACTCTAAGTTTAAAGCAAAAATAAATTACTTACAAACTGGAAGCTTAAGAATTGGTTAACAAACTTGAAGATGAACATAACACAATTAATTACATTTTAAAATTGTATAAAACCGTTAAATGAACCGGACAAAACACGTGTATAATTACAAAATGGTGATTGGAGCAAAGTTCAAATTTTTGACAAGAATGTAACCTACATTTAGTTCCAAATAAAGTTACTAACATTTGTTATTTAAAATATTTAAAATATTGGAATAAACATTACTTATATTTTCTATATCAGTTCTATAGTTAATCGATTGTTGATCTTTCTGAATATATATCATTTCTAGAAAAAGTCTATTTTTTAAACTTTTTTCAAAAGTTAAAATTTTTGTATTTTCAAAGTCAAATTGATGATCATTATTAATAGAGTGTGTGGCCAAAGCACAAGCCACCTTTCCTGTTTTAACATCACTTTTATGTTTGGCAATCCGATTTTTTAACCATTGATTTGTCTGGCCAATGTAATTTTTTTGGCAATGATTACAAGGAATCGAGTAGACTAAGCCACTGTTAAAACCAAAGGGTGTCTTGTCTTTGGTTGTTGAGAACAATTTATTAATAGAGAAGTTATTATATTGTACAATATTCAAAAATTGACAATCTTTGGAAACATTAATGATCCTATTGCTTAAACATTGTACGTGAGTTAATTTTTTGAATTTTTTGTTATTTTCATTCAAACGAGGTGATTGGGGTTGTTGATTCTGGTTAATTAATTTAGTTACCATCAATTTGGGAAAACCGTTATTGACGAATAATTTGGATAATTTAGTTAAATTATCATTTAGGAAATCAGGGTGTGAGATGTATTTTATCCTGTTGCTCATGGACACGATAACATTAAATTTTTGTTTGATGTTATGACAAGAATGAAAATTAATGTATCTGCCTGATGCTGTAGGTTTCTGATACCAGTCTAAACGAATGCTTTGATCTTCCATTCTTATAACTTTAGTATCCAAAAAAGGGACACTATTGTCTTTCTCAATTTCTACCGTGAATTGAAGGTGTTGACTGAAATTATTGAAAGTTTTTAAAACATTCTGTATCTGATCTTCAGGAACCGATGTGATCTGGTCATCCACATATTTGAAAATGAAAGGTAATTTGAATTCTAATTTGGCAAAGTAATGTTTATTCCAATATTTTAAATATTTTAAATAACAAATGTTAGTAACTTTATTTGGAACTAAATGTAGGTTACATTCTTGTCAAAAATTTAAACTTTGCTCCAATCACCATTTTGTAATTATACACGTGTTTTGTCCGGTTCATTTAACGGTTTTATACAATTTTAAAATGTAATTAATTGTGTTATGTTCATCTTCAAGTTTGTTAACCAATTCTTAAGCTTCCAGTTTGTAAGTAATTTATTTTTGCTTTAAACTTAGAGTGACTTCTTGTATTATTTGTAGTTTCTACTGATGAAGATTTAAATAAAATCGAAATATTGAGTTTTAAACAAAGGAGGTATCCTTGTTAACGTCAAATCAGACCGCATCCCGTTAAATTAATTAATCAATTAATTAATTCTTTCTTCTGAATAGTATTTCTTCAACATTTTCCTGCAGATTCCTTGTCTCTTCTGATATTTTTACCACTAGTTTATCTTCGAGCCCTTTTGATTGTTCTAGAAATTCATCCGTCAAATTTCCAGACTATTCTCGAAGTTTCTCGTCTAAATTTCTAGATTGTTCCAGCAATTTAGTTTGCAGTTCGTCTTTGAAATTTCCAGATTGTTCTCGAAACTTCTCGTCTAAACTTCTGGATTGTTCCAGCAATTCATCTTTGAAATTTCCAGATTGTTCCCGAAATTTCTCGTCTAATATTTTACTTAAATCTGCAGGTCCGCTCGAGATTTCAAAAAGAAAGGTTTCTGGGTCCTCTCCTGCTTCTAGTAGAGCTTAGTGAAGTCTTTGTTGTAAAATCGATTTCTTTCCGGAAATTTCCAATTCGCATTCTTCTAATTCGGCTTTCAAGTCGGTCACTTTTAAATCTTTTAACAGCACTTTCTTTGAAGCCATTGTTTTTTTTTTCGACTCTGCACTTTGTTTAAATTAGATTTAGTTTAATTGTTTATTTATTTCCACGAACCGCACAAACCTGACACCACTATAACTTGATTTTAAGGGTTCGATAAATTTTTATTTTAAAACAAAACACGAAATAGTTAATAAACTAATTTATTTAAAAGCAAACTAATTAACACTAAATTAAACACTAATATTTATTTAAAAACTTATATCTAATTTATTTTAACAGCCGAGCGAAAAATCTAACGCGAAACTTTAATGCGAAACGTCTAATGCGGAATTCTTCTCCGAACTGTGTCTCACTCCCGGCCCCGGCCGCGTGCATTTTATATACCGAAGCTGTCGTTCTGGTATTTTTCTAGATCGCGACAGGCTGTCTGATCTAGTTTATTCTGCCGCCAGCACTTTTTGGGCTGTCGCCTAAAGTGCGTCGACTAGACGGCTGTGACGCAAGAGACAATCTGACGCCGGCTGGTGTCGACGAATCATTACAATATTTTAAGTAATGGCTTCTTCAATGTTTGGGTTGTTCGAAAATATTCTACGAGAAAACAAACAAGTTGGTTCATTAATTGACGAAATAATTTATGTGTTGAATAAATTTGTAAAAGTTTCGACTGGGTTGTGCATCAGTACAAATTTCCAACCGAATGTGAATATATCGTAAGGGACAAAACAAAAAGTGCTGACATTATCCGGGGAAGAATGGAGAATTTAAATGGAAAAGTTACGAGACGTACTTTGGAAAGTCAACGAGGTACTCGAATTCAATTCACAAAATCTTGGTTTAAGAAATATTAATGAAAATCTTACGTCTTACATTCTCCTGTTTATTTTAATGCAACAATCACCGTTGGATTTACATTATATTTGGAAGAAACTGCCTTCACATTTTCAACAAGATAAAGAACTACAGCTGCGATTACCTTGCTACGAGCATTATAATATTGGGAGGATCCAATTTGATGGCCCGCCAAACCCAATTTATTTATGTTGTGAGTGTTTAAATAAAAGTTTTATCAAAAATAATTTGAATGCAAAATGAATGTGCCAGTACTTTTTACTGTGATTGTAAATAAAACATTTTATGCGAATATTAATATCACTCTGACAAATATAGATGAATGTTATTTGTGTATCGATTCTGAAAACACCAGAAACGACTATTGGCCTAACAATTGGGTGAAGCTTGATAAAACATCTCCGAGAACAACGACGTCGACGACGACGCATTGCAGCATGTTACAAATAAATAAGGAAAATCAAAATGAAGTGATCATGGTTTACAAAATTCACTGTATATGTCAAACGGGTAGTCAAGTTCGGGATAACGACTGGAAAATTGTACAAAACATTTCTTCCGAACAATATTTATTTGGTAATGAAAAAATAAAATATTTCTCGTATGAGATTCTTACAAATTCGGTAATACTGTTCTGTAATATTTTATTTATATTGTTGTTAATATTGTGCCGGTACATTAGAAATAATTTAGTTATGTAAGAAAAATGTCAATAAAGCAATTTTTTCCAACTAAGTAGTTATATTTACTTAAATTACAAAAAATTTACAAACTTATACATTAACAAAATTTGTAAGAATTATAATAAGTAAATTTTTTTATTAATTTTACTAACTTTGTGTATTGAGTGTTCAAGAACACGGTCGTTCGCCTCGAAAATTCGAAGAGTAGAAGTTTTTTTAAAGAGCATGACGTTTATTCAAACAATATCTTTTAGTTTAACCCAAAATTTTTCAGACATTCCGAGACATTTGACATACGCCTTCCCACCTTTCTTTCTTAAAATTTTTTCCACCAAGTAAACATCTTCATGTTTTGCTTTTTGAATTTCTTCGTTGTAGAAGGCTCCGGAAATCGGCTGTTTCTTAGCATCTTCGAGCAGGTAGATAACCGGATTGGTAACTTGAATTTTAATAATTTTAAAGAGTTCCGTGGACCACGAGGGGGTATATCCTTTTTCAAATACACCCTTGCATTTGCTGATACGAACTACATCTCCCACGCGATAAACAGTTTGCAAAAGCATTTGTTCATTTTCGTTAGTTACGTCTGCGGGAGCCATACCTATCGTTTTGTGTCTTGTAGCGTTATATTTGGTTACGACTTCCGATAGGATGTCGACCCACTTGTATTTACCTCGAATGCTAAATTCCCTGTACAATTTATCCTTCAATGTGCGAATAGAGCGTTCCACAATGGAGGCTTTAATAGCTGAAAACGTTGAATAATGATTTATTCCGTAAATTTACAGGTTTCCTGTTATCTTCTTGAATCACCTTACGCATAGCTTCTGTAACAAGTTCGGCGGTTTTCTTCTTCACAGGTTGCGTCCACATGTACTTTGAAAAACAGTCTATAACAACCAAGATATAATTATGACCTTTGTTTTCACGTGCGTAAGGAATAAATTCACATAAATCAACTTGCCATAAATCGTCTATAAACTTTACGATTGTAGATCTCCTGGGGAATTTTTTTCTCGTAGGTTTATGTAGTTCATTCACTACATCACGTTTAATTCGACTCATTTTTACTAGTAGTAGCAGAAGTATGTGCCTTAGTATACAATCTAATAACTTTCCTTTCTGCTTGTTTTACGTTTGGGTTAAACTGATATATATTAGCATTCGTAGAGTCTTTTAATTTCATTATTTCTCCATTGTAATTATTATGGGGTATGCTACTTCTATTACTGTTCTCTTTAATTCTACGATCTATGTTTTGTTGCATTGCTTGAATTTCGATTTCGAATTTATTTAGTTTAGCTTGTAGATCTTGTTTAAGTTGGTCGGTGGTGAATGCTTTGGATGCTAATGTTTGAATCACTCCAATCAAGTCCTCTCGAATTTGTTTAAATTGTAGCTTTATATTTTGCATAATGTTAAGCTCAATTTCGATTTTTTGCATAATGTTGTCCACGTAAATTTTATTCATGCAATCCGATGGTTCTATTGCAAATCCCACATTGCAAAGTCGTTTATTCTGAATATCATATTCGTTGTTGGAAGTGAGAGAAAAGCCTATGCCTGGAGGACCTCGTGCCACCTTCGTCTTGTTTAAATATCTGCCAAACTTATCGGTGCTCATATTATACCTGCTTCTCTCAGTTCTTCAATGATTGCAACGTTATTATGACTTGTATTTCCAGCCTCTTGTGACGCTTTTAGTAATTTCAATCTTTCCACAATTTCGTTAATATCGTCGTAGAATACGTATTGAAATGGTTTATTTTCGACTTCTAGACCTCCAGCCCAAGTCTTACCTCGCTGTCTCCTCTCGAACAGAGGTTGAATAATGTTACTATATTTATCACCGCGACTACCTTTTATTTGTTGATTCGGATCGTTATTTCTTCTGAGAGCGTTAGTGCGAACAAGTATGTCTTTATACTCAACAAGATCTTCTTCCTTGTAACCTATAGGATGGATTTTGAATAGTAATTCGTACAATCTAGGAGTTCCCTTATATGTAATATTCTTAATTATTAAATCTTTCCCATCCAATATAACTTAACTATTACCTATTCGTCATCCTTCGGTTAACGAATCATGATGAATACCATACACACTATCGTATTTACCATCAGAGTCTTGTACTAAACCTTCAATGTAGGACCTTGGAAGGGGGTGGAATTTAGCTAAATAGTCATTCACAGTATCTGGATTCGTCTCTGTCATAGAATGGTACATTTCTCTGTAATTCGAGAGCCTTCTGCTTGTATTAATTTCTTCTTCTTCATCAGTGGAAAACGGATTATGTTCTGCAACAGGCTCTGCTTGAATAAAAGATGGTTGTCTGATCTGTTGTTGTTGTTGTTGCTGTTGTTGTTCAAACATAGGATCGTTTTCAGCTTTCTTCTTTATGGGAAAATAATTTGATTGTTTTTCGGTTTTTTGTACACTTTTTTATACTTTTATACTTTTTATACTTTGAATTAGTTCATCGTCTCTTTGAAGTTTACCTTTCCTCAAAGCCAAATATTTATTTCTTATTGTCCTGCTAGCTTTAATAATTTCCAATTTTACATTCTCTTTCGTCTTTTCATCCATCACACCTGCTTTCTCTAAACTACTATCTGTTTTCTATAAACTGATACCTGTTTTTTCTGAACTACTAGCTGTTTTCTTTAAACTGTTATCTGTTTATAGCCGATTATATTTGTTCTTTGAGTAACTGCTAGCTGTTTATAAAAGTATGTATTGATTAAAACCTTTTCGATATCTGCCCTTGTCTATATCGTAATCTTTTGCAATGCATAAAAAGCTGTAATTGTCTTTCCAGCGCTCTGCACACATTGACTTAAACTGATCGAATAACATATCAGTCTCGACGTGGTCATTAAATATTCTTTTCAGATTTGTTTCATCTTGCTTGAATAAAATTAAAAAGTTGGCGTTGTCACGAATCAAGTGTTTCTGGATTCGGGTGTAAGTCTAACAAAAATAGAAACAATCAATGCTTTTGTGACATCCCATGCTAAAATAACTTCTTATCTTGTCCTGCTTATCGCAAGCGACATCGTCAAAAATAAATATCGAGTTCCCCTTGGCTTCCTCGGCGTTGATTATTTCATCGTTTTCTTTAAATGTATAATTTACACCTTTTACTTCGTTTAGAATTTTCTCCAGAGTCTGATATTTTGGTTGTTACAGGGTAAACGTAAACATTCTCAAAGAGTAAACCGTTCGGGTGAATGATTAAGGACAGCACGGTGTTGGTTTTACCACAATTGGAAACGCCGGCAATTATACACCTCATAGTTGAAGGCAGCAGCGGATGATTCTTGCCTTGAGTTTTTTTTTGACTGACAATGAATGTGTTTGTTTCACAGTTCTCATTTTCACTAATATGTATATATGTGTAGTATATTCTCTTTTATTCTCTCAGAGTAAATGATTACGCACAACGGTGCGGGTGTCTTAAATTCATTTATAAACAAGCTACCGATAGAATTACATATTCCCGGTGGTTATCAGTATTGCGGACCAGGTACAAAGTTAAATAAACGCTTGCAAAGAGGTGACCCCGGCATTTACGAACTCGATCGAGCATATTCAAAGTTTAAAGATTTATAAAGCACACATTTAGCGGATAAGGTGTTGGAAGTACGAGCTTGGAGTCGTGTCAAAGCGAAAAACGCGTCGTTAGGTGAAAAGTCAGCGAGTTACTTCGTCACCACAGCAATTAAAGCTAAACGCAAGTTGGGAATGGGTCATCGTAACCGTAATGGAACTCGAGCTAGAAAGAAAGTAGCTTTGAGAGAAATTGTTAAAAAAGTTCACCAGAACGTAAGCAAATTCAAAAATCTAGATGATCCGAAGAAAGCGATAAAAATTGTAAGAACATCGGCAAAAATTGCTACGAAAGAAGCTGGCGGTAAGAAAAACATTTGAAAACCTCGCGTAATTCCCGTTCCAAAAATTGGAGGTATCATCCCGTTTCTCATACCATTGTTTGCCGGTCTCGGAGCTGCAGGATCTCTTGCCGGTGGTGCTGCATCTTTTGCAAGCGCAGTCAACAAAGCTAAAGAGGCTAGGAGAATATTGGAAGAAACAAAACGACACAATGAAGCAATGGAAGCGATCGCCTTGGAAAAAAGAGGTAGTGGTCTCTGCCTGAAGCCGTATCGTAAAGGTCTTAAACTATATCTACATCAGAAAAAAAAACTAATCAACAGACTGCCTCGAAGAGCACTAACAGATTCTGATCTGATGAAATTTGCAAAGAAAAATATACGTTACTTCAGAGGTATCTTTATGCGCGATGCATTACCTCCAGGACGACCGTATTGTTTCGAAAGCGGCATAGTAAATTTGGATTCTAAAAACGGACCCGGTTCTCACTGGGTTGCCTACATTAAAATAAATCAAACAGTTTTGTATTTTGACAGTTTCTGAAATCTTCAACCACCTCTAGAATTAATTCGATACTTTGAAGGCAGTCGCATAATATATAATCACGATAGATTTCAGAAATTCAATGCTGTAAATTGTGGACATTTATGTTTGGATTTTTATTTAAAGAATGTAAACTTGTGGGAAAATAAACAGTTGTAGTTGTAGAAACAGAGTGCTGTATTATTGTTTACTTTCATTCAGCGTCATGTCGCGAACATTCACTCTAGTGAGCAACAGTAGCCTACTTTCGACAAGTTATTATCCTCCGATTGAATTAGATCCTAATCATGAGTATCAGATAGGTTGTCACCAATGTTTAAATTTAATCTACTTGCCTCAACTTACCACGGTTCTCGGTGACAAGTCTGCCGGTTCTTCGATCAGCTGTGCCCCTGCTAACTACAGTGGGGATGGGGCAGGTTAACTTACGGTGGTAAACTTATAAAGGGCGCCAGAAGACGATTTAAACAAACTAATCGTAATTCGACTGGCCAACGTCTCCAATCGACCAGGTCGTGCAGAAAATGAGAAACACGAATAAAACAGAGGCGTAAATTCTCACTGATGTGTGCGAAAATAGAAATCAAAAGCGTAATTAGAGTCAACACAATTTATTGCACAAACAAATAAAAAAAAGAAACACTTTACACCGTTACAAAAGGTCTTTATTCTCTAGTGCAACGTTTAATCAAATTAAATCCGCATGAAGAGGCCTTAATTCGATCTTAAAAATGTACGCGCAATAAAAGTCAAAGGGTTACCTCGCGAACGATATGACATGTACCGTCTTTGCTGTGAAGTTGGCTGTCACTACGCCATCTGATGGTCCTGTCCGAGCCGATGACCGGTAGATTTCAAAATGGCGTACCCACGCTACTCGGGGACGGTAGACGTACAACAAGAATTTGTCGGGGCACCCACACTCGATAAACGGGGAAATCCTCGCGTGTAAGCTTACGGGGATTACCTAAGCCTGCGCTGTAACTTGCGCCCAAACGGAAAAGCCTACATAGAAGAAATGATATGCGTTAGCGGCCATTTTGGTCGGTATGCGTCGTCATATATTTTACCTGAGCGAGTTGGAGTCCCAGGCTTGACAAGGAGATTAAAACATTCTTCAGTCGTTGTTCGGCGGTGTTAAATAGTATTCCAGCAAAGCCGCAGTTGATTTACTTCTCCAAACGAGCAAAAAATCCGTTAAATTCAACACACGCGAAAAAGAACGTCACACCGCCACAAAGCTCGAACGAGAAAGAGGACCCGTTCAGGTGAAAATAAGGCGGGTCGCTTCGACGCGTAGGAATTACCAACGATAGCCAATGGCAGACGGCCTGAGAGTCACATGGAGCCTCCATGACCTATCAGAACTCAACGATCACAGTACCCAGGTTTTCCCCCATAGTGATGTAAAGAAGGGGCATCAGGGTTGCCAACGATGTTAAAACGAAATTACTAGGCGGTATATCGCCGCTACATTTTAGCGCCAAATTTAACCTGTAACAAGGTCTGCTCAGTCTTTTTACCTACAACACTATACCCAACGTTGAAGGAGGAAAAAGTTATAAATTCTATTATGATACTAACAAAGTTTTAAACATTCCAACTAGTTCTTATGAGATTGAAGATTTGGAAAAATTTCTACATTAAAATTTCTAATTTAAATCTAATTAGATTTAACCTTCAGACCTTTGCTGAATGATTTCACAGAAAATAGGTTTCGAACGTGTCCGGAATAAATTATTTAGCTTAAAGTTAAGAAGAACTGCCGTGGATATACATTCACTGTAAACCAATATTGTATTAGTATTAAGTGCTCAACATCTGAAGAAGGTACAGTGTACCGAAACAATTGTTATGTATTAACAAATAAAGTGGAAGTCAGTTAAGAATTTAACGTTATTTCATATTAATTTAACTTGAAGGCTTCCGCGGCCGTCGTCCATGTTTGAATTGGCTTCCGGTTGGAACCGCGTCACGTTGACTTCTACTGCCGACGTTTCGTTCTTCATTGCAGAAGAACTTCTTCAGGGCTGCTGCTGCTGGTGGTGTTGCTGCTGCTTCTGGTTAGTCGTTGAGACTGAGTGGGTATGTCTGTTGTCGTGGTATTTATAGTGATCGGTGGGGGTAGTGAGTCGGAACGGTGACCGGGGATTGGTCTGTTGGGGCGTGACGGATCGTTAATGAGATGTTTCCAGGCATTGTGGAGGTAAAAGCCAGTATCACGGTTCAGATTATTGGGATGTTTGAGTATTTCTATGGATTCACGGATTTTACGATTGAAAAAATGAGATGAGCGGGCTAGAAGTTTTGTGTCGGAGAATAGGATTTGGTGACCGGTTTCTAGTTTGTGTTCAGCTAGGCCGAGCCAGTTGTTTGTAGTAGTCTAGTACAGCGTTTATGTTCAGAAACACGAGTGCTAACAGACCGTTTTGTTTCACCGATGTACACACGTCCACAGGAACAAGGAATTCGGTACACACCTTCGGATTGTAAGGGGATGTGATCTTTTGTGGAGGGTAGGCAATCTGAAAGTTTCGTCATGGTTAAGTAAATTGATTTGATGTTCTGTTGTTTGAGTATTTTGCCGATTCGATCTGTTATGGTATGAATGTAAGGTAGGTAAGCTGTGGCGACTGGAGGTGTATCAGGTTCAGAACGTGGAGGAATTGGGGTGCTATGACGAGAAATGGATCTTTGGATGTCGTGCTTTTTATAGTTGTTATTTAGAAGGACTTTTGTTACGTGGTTCAGTTCAGTTTGAAGTGAAGAGGGTTCTGATAGGGCAAAAGCACGGCTGACTAGTGAGTTAATGACTGACTGTTTTTGAGAAGGATGATAATGTGAATGTGCATTCAGATAGCGATCAGTATGGGTTGGTTTGCGATACACAGAGTGTCCTAATCTACCGTTAGGGAGGCGGCTTACTAAAATATCAAGGAAAGGTAAGTGGCCGTCAGTTTCATATTCCAAAGTGAAGCGAATGTCAGGATGTTGAGAATTTAGGTATTCAAAGAAGTTGTTTAGGAATTCCTTACCGTGTAGCCAAATAGCAAAGACATCATCTACATATCTGAACCAACACTTGGGTTTAAGTAGGAAAGAAGTAAGGGCTTGTTGTTTGAATGCTTCCATAAAAATGTTGGCTACTATTGGGGAGAGAGGAAAGCCCATGGCTGTGCCTGAGACTTGTTCGTAATATTGATCACGGAACATGAAATAGGTTGAGGTTAAGGTTATGGGCTGTGAACAGTTGTTGGATAATTGTGATGGTGTCGGGAATTGACACTTTGGTGAAAAGAGATTCTACATCGAAGCTGACCAGAATGTCCTGAGGGTCTAAGGAAATCTCGTGAATTTTTTGGACGAAGTGCTGAGAGTTGAGGATGAAGGTTTCACTTTTACCTGCAAACGGTTTGAGACTCTGTGCTAGATATTTGGAAACTTTGTAGGTTGATGAGTTAATTGCGCTAACTATGGGACGTAAAGGTGTATCGGGTTTGTGGATTTTAGGGAGACCGTAAAGTCTGGGAATTCTGAAGTCACGGGGGATGATCAAGACTTTTTGAGTTTCTGGTGGGATAGAAGAAGCTTTTATTAAGGTCGTTACGGTACGTTCTATGCGTGAGGTTGGATTCCGTCGTAAGGGTTGGTAGGCGGGGTCGTCTAATAGGGTGTTGATTTTCTGGTCGTATTCTGCGCGGTCCAAAACTACAGTGGCATTCCCTTTGTCTGCGGAGAGTATGACTATGGGTTATTTTTTAAGGAATCCCTAAACAACTTCTTTGAACACCTAAATTCTCAACATCCTGACATTCGCTTCACTTTGGAATATGTTTTTCATCAAGTAACAGTCAACTCAATTAATTATGTGTGTTTGAAATTGATTTTGAAAAATCCGACTCCATCGGACGCATGCTAGGATTTTCAGTCTTGGAAGTCTTGGAAGTTAATAAGCTGCATCATTCAGATACGCCCGTTGAAATTATTAAAGTCACGACGCACACAGGCGGAATTTCATTAAATCCTGGCCAAAACCCCAAAAAATAAAATCGCTTAAAACAGTGCCCGCTACTTTTTTCCTAAATGTCGATATTCCGTTCTAACCAATGACATGATTACTCTTATTTACACAATTTATTATTATAAACATGTATTATTTATTTTCCATGGTACGCGCAAATTTTATTTGGAAAAGTTATTCAGAATTATTATGAGATCTCAAATATGAAATCATGGCTGTCTACGATGAAAAAAAAAATTCACATATTTTTCAATTTTTCTCATACCAGTGTGTATCGTAGAACTTTGAATCTGTAGAGCTGGACGTTTCTTCAAGTGTGATATGTGTATGCTTTATAAAGAATGGACACCTTTTCTAAGACATCCTGTATATGATTAACATTTATGGAAAAAAACTCAGAACAAAGCAATTTGAAATTATTCCTATTATTATTTCGCTATTCAGATGCGGCTTAGGTACTATAGACACTATAGAATTTCTATGCAAAAGTACGTAGAAAAATATCTTTTTCTGGAATTCGTAACAAAAAGTAAAAAGGTTTCCATCTAAAAAATTAAAGAAAATATATTTTAAACTTTAAACGGACACTGTTAAAAATGGTAGGAACGCTCAACGTTTCACTATCGGTTGATAGCTCCCGACGAAGCTATCAACCGATAGTGAAACGTTGAGTGTTCTTTCTAATTTTGAGTGCCCGTTTAAAGTTTAAAAGCTATTTTCTTACAATTTTCATTCGACAAGAGTCGACTTCAGTTAAAAAATTAAAATTATTTTTTACCCCAACGGTACGCCACTGTACAAATAAATGAACCACTCCAAAATATGGTAAATTTATGTTTAAAATGGACATGCCTGAACGTTTTTACATAAAAGAAAATGTTTTAGAAAATATTTAAAGTACTGCAAACTTTTTATCCACACTGTATAATAAATATGTAAGGTTGTTAAAAATTAATTATTACTTAAACCTAAAATCTCAATAATAAGGTTCCTTTTTGTGTTGTCAATCGTTTTACACAATTATTAAGTTTAACATTGACAAATTAAATATGGCACACGCAAATTCAATTCGAATCGAAACCCTGTCAAAGCACAATTATGAAACTTGGAAAATTCAAATCGAAGCTGTATTAGTGAAAAACGAAACGTGGGCTTACGTTAGCGGCGAACGACCCAAACCTGAAATAGGTAAAGACGAAACATCGTCGCAGGAGGCCTACAATGCTTGGCTGAAAGAAGATCGAAAAGCGAAGTCGGACTTGATTTTAGCCATCAGCCCATCAGAGCTTAGCCAGATACGTGGATGCACGACATCAAGAGATATTTGGGAAAAGCTTGAAGCAGTATATGCATCAAAAGGTCCAGCTCGAAAGGCGACATTATTAAAACGTTTGACACAAAGCAAAATGTCAAAGGGAGATGAGGTAAGGGAATATTTGACCAATTTTTTCGATACTGTAGACAAATTACATAACATGTAAGTTAGTATAAATGATGACTTACTAGCATAGATTCTTACCAGCTATAATGCTTCTATACAGTCTCCCTGATTCATTTGAAAACTTCAGGTGTGCCATTGAGTCTCGTGACAGCCTCCCCGACATTGACATACTGAAAGTGAAAATTATCGAGGAATATGATGCGAGAATTAGAAAAATAAGCGACGAGTCGTCTGGAGCGATGTTTCTCAAGAATACTAATGCCATAAAGAAGAATTTTAAGGATAATACGTCCAGCAAACAGAATGAAAGCAAAAACCAGAAAACTTTGGTTCAGCGTTGTACATACATATAAATGTAATTATTGTGGAAATCGAGGCCACAAGGCCGCAGATTACTTTCAGAAGAAAGAATTTAAACAAAAGAAGGATCAGACAAATGGAACATATTTTGCAAGTCCAGTTACCAAAGAAGTTTCTGAAGAACGATAGTGTTTAGATAGCGGATGTACTTCGCATCTTTGTAAAGATGATGTTTTGTTCAAAAATATGCAACAAACACAGTCTGGACTGAAACTTGCCACAAATGCAACCTCAAATGTAAAGGCGAAGAGTGATGTTACAATTTCAACTTGGAACGGAAAGGAGAACATGTCAATCAAACTTCGTAACACTTTTCATGTACCTGACCTACGCACCAACCTGATCTCTATTGCCAAAATAGTGGATACAGGTGATCAGGTGCTTTTCACTAGAAACCTGGCTTATTTTAAAGATCGGTATGGAAAAATCAAGATAGTAGCTGATCGTAATGGAGATTTATTTTATCTGCGCGAGGAACGTCAACAAAGTTGTATGGTATCAAATAATGAATTGCAAACCGCAAATCAGTGGCACCGAAGACTTGGTCATTTAAATGCTCGAGACCTGACACTCATGGTCAAGAAAAATGTAATACCTAATCTAAAAACGGAGTTCAAAACTTGTGAGACGTGTATAGCAGGCAAACTTACACGCGTTCCATTTCAAAATCGAAGTGAACGCTTAAAGGAACCGCTGGACATAATACACAGCGACGTGTGCGGACCCATGAGGACGAAGTCCAAGGGTGGTGCACGGTATTTTGTTACTTTTATCGATGACTATAGCCGCTGGTGTATGATATACTTCATGCGAAACAAAAATAAAGTATTATCTAAATTTCAAGAATTCAAAAGTTTTGCCGAAACACAAACCGGTAAGAAAAGCGTTACAGTCTGACAACGGGACAGAATTCTGCAATAGCAAAATGGACGAGATATTAAAGAAATCTGGTATTCAACGGCGTCTTATTACAGTATACACTCCACAACAAAATGGTGTAGCCGAAAAGAAGAATAGAACCTTACTCGAATCTGCCAGATGTATGCATATGGAATCAGGCCTTCCACCCTCATTTTGGGCCGAGGCTGTAGCTACTGCAAATCAGATTCGTAATCGTTGCGTGACTAAGAGCCTGGATGGGGACATTCCCTACAAGATGTGGACGGGGAAATATCCGAAGCTGAGATATCTTCAGACATTTGGTTGCAAGGCCTACATATTAGATAAAACTTCAGGTAAAGGAAAATTCGAGAAGAAGGTCATTGAAGGAACCTTCGTTGACTATCCGGAAACATCAAGAGGCTACAGAGTTTGGATTCCATCACAAAGAAAAATTCATATTTCAAGAGACGTTAAATTTATCGACAAATTCCAAAAGCAGAGAGAATATGAAGATATTATCTCTGATGAAACTAGGAATGGACGACAAAATTTTGAAGATTCTCAAATGAATAGAAATATAACAATCGGTTCAAAACAATCAGATGAGGAGGTCGTAGATGTTACTTCAAAGGACAAATTGTCAAGAAGCGATCCTTCAATCGAATCCATAAACAATGGAGTTAAAGAAGTATCTGACAATGAACAAGTAGAAATACCAAATAAGATCATTTCAAGCTGTTCTAAGCGAGGACCGGGAAGACCGAGTAAACTCAAGACAGGCAAAAGAGGTCGTCTTAGAAAAATATACAGTGAAACTAAAATCAACACACATGAAGTTGATGACAATGAAAATCCAAGAATAGAACAAGAAACAGAGTGGCATGATGTCGAATTTGCCATGAATGCTTCTGAAATACCCTTTAATGAAGCAATTTCAGGAAATGATAAATCAGATTGGGAAGACACAATATACGTCGAAATGAGAAACCTAATCGCGAATGACACGTGGGATATCGTCGTCAAGCCTGAGAATGCTAAAGTAATTGGTTGCAGAATGGTGCTGCGAAACAAGTGGACGGCTGATGGTTCACTGGAAAGACGGAAAGCAAGACTAGTTGCGAAAGGATTCTTACAGAGACCAAATATAGACTTTCATGAAACATTTGCCCCCGTAGCCAGATTAAATTCATTGAGATTGTTGGTTGCTCTTGCCGTGAAGCAAAATATGAGAATTTCTCAACTCGATATCACATCGGCCTATTTAAACGGCAAAATCGATGAGAATCTGTACATGGACAAGTCAGTACTTTTGGAGGAAATGTTAATAAGAATGACTGTTAACGATTCCAATAAACTTATAAAAAAAAAGGTCAGTGATATGCTAAAGTGTCTTCGAGTGGGAGCCAACAAATTTTGTAAATTAAAAAGGCTCTGGTATGGTTTACGACAAGTCGGACGACAATGGAATATTGAAATAGGCAAGGTACTGAAGAAAACTGGATTAACCCCAAAAAATTCTGATACCTGTGTATACGCGGACAAAGACAAAAAAGCATTCGTATTAATTTATGTAGATGACATTTTAATTTTCTCCAATAATACAGCAAGAGAAAATCAAATAAAAGAAACGTTATCAATATCGTTCGAGGTAAGGAATCTTGGCGAAGCTGAATACTGTTTGGGAATACAGATCAAGCGCAAAGCTGTGACAATTCAATTATCACAAAGTGGTTACATTGAGGATATCTTGAGAAGATTCGGTATGCAAGATTGCAAGCCCGCGACTACCCCTTTGGTTGCGAATCAAAAATTATCAAGTGCAGATATCGAAAATAACAAATGCGATGATGATGTTCCCTACACAGAATTAATAGGAGCACTTATGTATTTGGCTATTGCTACACGACCTGATATCGCATATTCGGTAAGTGCCCTCAGTCAATTTAATGATTGTTTCAGCAAGGAGCACTGGATCCCAGCCAAGCGGGTATTAAGGTACCTCAAAGGCACGATTCATCACGCATTAGTGTTCGAAGATAATGACAAGGCATTGACGTGTTTTGTGGACGCCGATTGGGGTAACTGCAGATTGCAGTGGACCGCAGATCATATACTGGCTACACATTCATCCTTGGAAAATCAGCAGTATCATGGGAATCACGGAAACAACGAACCGTAGCCCTATCTTCAACAGAGGCTGAATACATGGCCATCAGCGATGCTAGTAGAGAAGCGATCTTCCTCATTAATTTTTTAAGCGAATTAGGTTTCAATGAACTATGTCAGGTTAAGATGTTCAACGACAATCAAGGCGCAGGAAAATTAGCTGAAAACCCCGTTTACCATTCCCGCTCCAAGCACATCGATATAAAATATCATTTCATTCGAGAGGTATTGAAAAATCATCCCGTAACTCTTGAATATTTACCGTCAGAAAAAATGATCGCTGATATCCTCACCAAACCTTTGATGAGACTTCACCACGAAAGATGCCTAATTGGACTAGGAGTATACATTCTTCAGGATACAAATTGAGGGGAAGTATTGGAAATGTGCAATTTGCTCCTTAAACAAGCAACCACTGGACGGCATTAAATAATCTAGTGTGTAAAAAAAACGTAACATATAGTTACTGCTGTAATGTAATGATCATAACTTCTTTTGAATATATTTCGTTGTATGTGAAGAGTTCCTCATTAGTTGCCACTGCTTCTCTCAAATAACTCTAACAAGATTCCAGACAGAAAAGAAATAAACCCATTAGAAAATTATTAGTAAAAGATTTCTAATTGTTGTTTTCCTCGAAAGCGTTAGCACGGCCCATTCATTTTATTCACCAGTAGTATACTTGGCAATGTATTATGTAAGACTAACATCACATTACTACAGTAATTTATAATTACTTTATCTGTTATATTTGTAACTTATAAATAACGTTTATAAAATTGTTATACGTTCGATTTTTGTGTAATAACATAATTAAAAATAACTGGTTATGTCTCATTTCACTAAAAATTCTATAAATATCTCTTTATAATACTCTACTTCATTCTTCATTCATTTTAATTACATTTTAAGCCATGCGGTCGAGTGTCGAGTGTCCGGCGAAACCCCTGCTGTTGAGGCAATAAATCACTAACTAGAAGCAGTTTCAACAGTTTCATTTGTATTTTGTGTTGCCTACTTTAATTTTTTTCAAAGTCAATTTTACCAAAAACTAGAACCATTTGGAAAATCTGAAACTTTCCCAGCTTTATTCCAACACTATCTATAAAATGGTATAAAGTTTGAAACGCTAGAGTTTTGGTTTGTTCTAAAATTCGATTTTTGTTGAGAAGGTTTTTAATTAATTAATTAAAAAGGAATCGTTTTTCCGTAATGAGATCAACTTTCCCAATTACATTTAGCTATTCCTCATGCATACAAGCTGAGTCCTTTGCTTCAAAGTCAATAGGAAGACCGCAATTTGACATGGCGTTTACCATTGATTTTCATTGATTTGGCCATCGCTCCGGTTGTACAAATAGTTGTGATTTGTAATACTTAGCATGTAATAATGAGTAGGCCAAAGTAAACAAAAAAACGATTTCGATGTAAACATTATAAAGAAAAGAAGCTACGAGTTTTTTCGAATAAAGCAAATTTATGGAATAATCGTCTTCATTTTATCGCAAAAAGTCGTCAAGACTGAACATCGGTCCATTACGAGCCGGATTCGACGAGAATTTTGAATAATTGGTTCGAATCACAAAGGAAAAATCAAATTGAAGACATATCGTCATATTCAAGAAGCGGCGGCACGTCGCAGTAAGTAAAGAGGCGTCGGCACGACGCAGAAATTAGTGTTACTGCATATCAAGTTAAAAAGCGTCGGCACAACGCGAAGACTAGAGTGACGGCAAATCATACACAACAAGGCATCAGCCAGAATCCTAGGCCACGGGCGGCGGCACGTCGCAAAAGGCAACATTTTGGCAACAAGTATCAGGCAATAGGAAGCAGTTAGCGTCAGCGCGGCACAAGCAGTACCAGGCGTCAGCGCGGTATAGAAGACAAGAGGCAGCGGCACGTCGCATTTAAATTGAACATCACCACAGCAAATTTGGATTCATCAGATTAGTATTCATTTAATTACAATAAGAATAGGTACATTCAAAAAAGAATTACTTACATTTGGAGGAATTCATAGAATAGTTTTAGAACGCGCAAGTTTATATTGTATTATGTTTCATAAACAGTACTTACATTTCATTTATGATATCTGGTTTTTACAATTTATTCATAGATCGCTTGCTTAATAGTAAAAATTAGAATGCAGGAATTAGAGCAATTAAGACGTAAAAGATCTATCATTGAGAGTCAGGTAACTAGATTCAAAATATTTTTAGACAAATGTCAGGAAGATCCATCAAAAAATATTGAAATTCCAATTCGCATTGAACGAATTGAAACTTTATGGGATGATTTTGATAAAGTTCAGACAAGAATCGAAATTATTAATGACGAAACAGAGCAAGAAGATGAACGCGAAGAATTTGAAAATAAATTTCATTCATTAATTGCAAAAGCCAGATACATAATGAATCCAATTGTTAATCAACAAGTTACTAACCCTAATCTCAATTTTCAATCTAATGTGCTTACTCAGCAAAGTTCAATCAAATTGCCTATTATGGAGGTTCCTAAGTTTGATGGAAGGTGGGAAAAATGGATGGCATTCAAAAATATTTTTATGTCACTTATACATGAAAACAAAATGCTAAATGGGGTACAAAAATTACACTATTTGAAATCAGTGTTAACAGATAAAGCGGCAAAATTAATTGAATTTTTTGATCTGTCAAATGAAAATTATGAAGTTGCGTGGGAATTAATTAAAGATAGATTAGGAAATAAAAAGGTAATTGTGCAACATCATGTTCAATCCATAATAAATAGACCCCACGTAACAAAATAATCACATGTAGAATTAACATCTATATGACTCTGTTCAATAACATTTAAAATCATTAGAGAAATTAGGAGAACCAGTTTATTATTGGGATACTCTTTTGATTAATATATTATTGCCTAAATTTGATGTTGTAACTAAGCGGGAATGGGAATCTAAAAGAGCTGATAAGAGTGAATTGCCTACGTTAGAGGATTTGATGACATTTTAATTTAATTTAAAATGAAAATAGTTGAACTTTTTAGAAAATCTTTGTTGTGGTCGGATTTTTCCTGGGACATTCCTTATGTTTCTTAATGCTTTGAAAAGATTCATTGCTAGACGGGGCAAGTGTATCAATATACACTCAGATCGAGGAACTAATTTTGTAGGAGCTAATAATTATTTATCTGAATTTTACAAATTCATACAAAATAATGAAAACGAAGTTCATGATTTTTTATCAACACAATCAATTAAATGGAGTTTTATACCCCTGCATCTCCTCATATGATATGGGTGGCATCTGGGAAGCTGCCGTCAAATCAGCGAAATTTCACCTCAACCGAGTAGTAGGTTTAACACTATTGAATTTTGAAGAATTAAGCACATTATTAACACAAATTGAGGCATGTTTAAACTCTAGACCTTTAATAGCATTAACAAGTGACCCCTGATTTAACAGCATTAACTCCCGGACATTTTCTAATAAGACAGCCCCTCACTTCTATTTCCAGTGAAAATATTGAAAATACGCCGTTAAATCGTTTAAATAGATTTGAACTTTTAGAGCAAATGAGGCAAAGATTCTGGCGTCGTTGGTCGACAGAATATTTGACTCAATTACAACCACGGCAAAAGTGGAAATCTCAAAAAGATTCTTCCATTAAAATAGGCACTATGGTTATTGTAAAAGACGATAATGTAGCACCTTTGAATTGGTGGTTAGGTAGAATTATTAAAGTTCATCCTGGAAAAGATGATATAATTAGAGTTGTTAGTGTTAGAACTCATGGTGGAATTTATCAGCGCCCTTTAACAAAAATTTGTATCTTGCCCTTAGAATAATGTATTAGATTGTAAAAGGTTGATTACTTTCTTACTATTTGTTATATTGTTTAAATGTACACTCATCAAAATGGTCTAGGGGACACGTCTAAAAATAAACGCTGTTGCAAATAGTGGAAGTACTATGACAAAATCTTGAAATAAATTGTAAAGTTGAACAAGAAACTTTAATTTTTAGCATAAACCACAACGAAATTACCATAGTTTTGTTATATAGGGTGTTCAACAACAAATAAAGCAAATTTATAATTTAAAAATTATAGCGAAATCGGAACGAAAATGAAAGATTTCACATTTAATACAGTGTATGGCCACCTCTGGCGTTAATCACAGCACGGCACCTATTGGGCATACTTCTAATTAAATTGTTTATATCATTTTGATCAATTTGTTGCCACTGGTCTCGTAAACAGTTTGACAGCTCCTGCTTTGTTTGAAACACCATGCCATGATTCTGGATACGTCTTTGTAGCACATCCCACACGTGCTCTATTGGATTTAAGTCGGGGGATTGCGCAGGCCACGGTAATACTGCAATGTTTTGCTCATCCAAAAAATTTCTAACTGTTCTCGCAACATGTGGTCGAGCATTGTCGTGCATAAGTAAAAACTGTCCCCCGACTTGTTCTGCATGTGGAAGGATAACAGGTTGTAGAATTGTGTCCCGATACGTGTTAGCTGTTAAAGAGCCTTCCACAAAAACGAGGTCTGTTCTACGGTCAATTCCAACTCTAGCCCAAACCATCACAGTTCCCCCTTGGTACCGCTCCACTTCCTGAACAGTTGCCAAACGGTTTTCGTTTCCAGGTCTTCTCCACACCTTCAGCCGTCTAGAATCTGGACTCAAACCGAACCTGGATTCATCAGTAAAGAGCACATGATCCCAATCTTGTTCTTGCCAATTGACGTGTTCTTCAGCCCATTCTAATCTTCGTGCGCGATAGCCACGCGATAGCACAGGAACCCTAACCGGACGTCGAGCATGGAGTCCTTTCTCATGTAACCTGTTTCTTACAGTTTGATCACTGACACCTATGTGATGGACATTTTGGAGCTCCATTTTTAGTTGGTTGGCCGTAAGATTTCGATTACGAAGTACTTGCATGCGAAGAAATCTATCCTGTACAGCATTTGTTTTTCTGGTGGGGCCAAGATGTCTTTCTTTTACATCACCAGTTTCTCCATAACGCTGCCACAGGCGACCGATGGTACTTTTTGTAGAATTTACAGCCTCCGCCACATTTCGAATAGTCATACCACCCTGTATCATGCCTACAGCTCTTAACTGAATTTCACGACTAAGATGCCGTCTCTCCATCTTTATTAATTCCAAAAACACTATAAATCTCAACTTCTAATCCTCTCAGACAAACATCAAGTAAATTAATGTAAAACGTATTGAGAGCACAAACAACACTTCGACACAAATGTCATTAGCTAACTCTCATTTGATTACGGAGACAAAGCTAAACATCGCCAACTTGATCCTAAGGTTGCCACATTAGAGCTCTGTTAGCTATATTCGCGCAAAATTTTGATTAATGTACGCAAGCATACTTCTTACGTTTGTCCCCTAGACCATTTTGATGAGTGTATTTTGAAAGGGAACCTTTCAAGGGCGGCGGAATTGTACAAATAGTTGTGATTTGTAATATTTAGCATGTAATAATGAGTAGGCCAATGCAAACAAAAAAACGATTTCGATGTAAACATTATAAAGAAAAGAAGCTACGAGTTTTTTCGAATAAAACAAATGTATGGAATAATCGTCTTCATTTTATCGCAAAAAGTCGTCAAGACTGAACACCAGTACACCGGTAAACGGTGCTGGTACCAAATTCCACCTATTCCTTCTGACAATTCCGTTGTCAGTCTGCACTTTGTAGGAATTTGGTTCCTCGCAAACGTTAACAATAGATCCGTAAGTCCGCAAATCTATAATCCACACACAGTCATTTAGTTTTAGCTTAGATAAGTTTTTGGATCGAATGCCTCTTGTTAGTCATCTGCTTGTTTCTCCTTGTTCCTTTTCTCTCTCTCTCTCTCAGCAACTAGTTCATGATTGTAAAATGAGTTTAATTTTGAAGGAATTATTGGTAGAGAAGATCGAATTTTTCGCAGGAAACATAAGCTCTGCAGGACTAATCAATTTTCTAGAGGCGTCGTCCTGTATGACAAAAGTCCTAATTGTATTTATATCTTCCGATTTTTTAATAATATTTTTCGCGAATTTTACTGCCGCTTCGATACATCCGTTACTCTGAGCAAAATAAGGCGAACTCGTGATATACTGAATGCCATACAATTTCGCAAATTTTTTAAATTCAAATCTAAACTGTGGTCCGTTATCGCTTCTCATAATTTCTGGTATGCCGTAGCGTGCGAACAATTCCTTACATTTTGCAATAATATCTAATTCTTTCATTGAATCAAGTTTTACAATTTCAAAAAAACGAGTATAATAATCAGTAACAATTAAAAACCAATTTTTTTGTTTAAATAAGTCTAATGCGGTTTTTTCCCAAGGCCTTCTGGGAAAATCTTCTTTAACGAATTGTTCTTTACGGTTAACGCGTTCTTCTATGCATTTCTGACAAAATTCTACTACATTTTTTAATTGAGTATTTAACCCGTACCACCAAACAGATTGTTGCGCTCGCAATCTACATTTATTTATTCCTAGGTAGCCTATTTTTGACAATATTTCTAATTGAAGCGGAGGGGGTATTGCGAGTCGAGAGTTATAAAGTAAAAGATTATCTACTACGGAAAAGTTATCTCTTAATTGATAATATGGTCTTAGATCTTCGGGCAACGTATTTCTGTCCGGCCATTTTTCCCAGCAATATTCTTTAAGCTTTTTGCATATGAAATCTAAATTTTGTTCTTTGCGAATTTGCTCCAATTTTACATCCGTTGCTGGAAGATTTTCGACTGTAAATCTGAGATATTTCTCGGTTTCTAAATCTAAATTGTCACCCAAGCTTTGTTTTTCAGATGGACTACGAGAGAGAGCGTCCACTATAACTACATGCTTTCCGGGAACGTATACTACCTCATTAACCTAAGCCTGAATGTCTGTATCCGAGGAGTTAACTCGTCGAGAGGTTTCGTTTGGAGAATTTGAACCAAAGGTTTATGATCAGTTTCTAGAGTCACGGTAATACCTGTTATACATATATTCTTTAAATTTCTCAGCCGCGATAACCAGAGCAAAAGTCTCCTTTTCGATCTGGCTGTACTTTATTTCATTAGGAGTCAATGTTTTTGATGTGTAGGCTACTACTTCTCTTTCATGATTTCTTTCTTGCATTAAAACTCCTCCCGTTCCATAACTAGACGCACGGCCTGAATAATAATTTTCTTTGTATAATCAAAGTAAGCGAGAGTAGGTGATTTTTGCAAAAGTACTTTGACTCTTTTAAAAGCATTCTTTTGAGGATCTGACCACAAAAATCGAATTCCGTCTTTCAAGAGAGAATTAAGAGGCTCTAAAATTTGTGACTTGTTAGGGATAAATTTACCGGCAAAGTTAACAAGTCCTAGAAATTGTTGCAAACTCTTTTTATCCTTTGATTCCGGGAAATCAATGATCGCCTCTACTCGCTCAGGAAGAACATCAATACCTTTATCGGAAATTCTATGTCCTAGAAAATCTATACTATTTGTCCCCCACTGACATTTCTTTTTATTTAAAGTAATACCTTCCTCTTTTAACTTATTTAAAACTTTAGATAATATTTTGTCATGTTCCTCCGAATTTTCGGCAAAGATTAATACGTTATCCACATGTGTTACAACCCCTGAAATTCCGGAAAAAAGATCGGAAAACATCAAAATAGTCAGGTGCGCAATTGATCCCGAAAGGGAGTCTTTTGTACTTGTGTCGGCCGAAGGGTGTGATAAACGTAGTAAGAAGTTGACTCTTTTCGTCGAGCTTTATTTGGTAAAACCTCTTGTTAGTATCTAATTTTGAAAATATGTTTGCCCCGTTTAGTCTCGCTAAAGTTACATCCACTTTTGGTATAGGATAAACAGCTCGACGTACATTTCGGTTCACACTGTGTAGTCACAACAAAGTCTGATCCTGTTACTATCATTTTTTGGTACACAGACGATTGGGCTACACCATTCAGTAGGAACATTAACTGCTTCGATAACGTTTAGTTGTACAAGTGATTCTAGCTCTTTCTTTAATTTATCTAGTAAAGGAACTGCAACAACCCGCGGTACATTCTGAACAAATGGAGTTGCATTTGGGTTTAACTCAATCGTTAGCAGTCTTTTAAACTTACCAAGACCAGTGAAAAGTTCGGGAAATTGAACTTCTGGTTTTATTTTTGAACAAAGTGTTTTCTGTTTCGTTTCCAGTACTTATTATGCTATTTACTCTTTTTAGAATCTCAAATTTTGCTAGGGCGCGGGCGTCTTGACCAAATAAGTTTACTGACAATCTCTTTATAAGTTTTTATAGTTTTTTCTTTTTTATCATTTACAGTATTTACACAATAAGTCAAATCTAGATACCCCATAATTTTTAGACGTTTGCCGTTTGGGCCAAATATGTTTTGCTGTGCTCTTTTTTAATTTACTAGTAAAAGATTTGTCAACGTTTTCATTAGATAAACAAGTAATATCTGCCCCCGTATCAATTAGAAATTTACATTTGCTATTAAAATCTAAAATTTCTACATCAAGTAAAAAATTGTTGGATGGACTTATCTTATTATACACAGCTCCTATAAACATAGGTGTTTTATCCGAAAATTCTTCAGGGTCCCTTATGTGGCGTACGGTGCGACTGTTTCCTGGTCTCAGGGAGGTCCCTGCGTTCTTGTTAGATCTGCAGACACGGTTCCAATGTCCAATCTTCTTGCAGAATCTACACGTAGAGTTCTTTGCTGGGCACGGTTTCCCTTCTAAGTGCTTGTCCAATCCGCACCTGGAGCATTTATCGTTGTTAAACTTTTTCTGATGTTTCCCCGAAGCTGTATGCTTGTTTCCTAAGAAAGGTTTCTGTCGAGAGTGTGATGAGGTTGCACATACCATGGTGTTATCTGATTTATCAGCTCGAAGTACCATGGTTTGTTTAGTTTGTATTTCAACTTGTCGAGCCATAGCGATCACCAAGGATCAGATTTGAGGTCACTTCCTGCGGCGAAAATACGAAAACTTGCTATTCAGAGTGTACACAGGAACAATAGATCGAAGAGTGGGAGAATCCAGTAATTCGAGCGGAGTTAGTATTTGTATAAAACTGCATTACGTAAGTAACCGTGCAAGGAACCGTCTGTGGCAATAGAAACATCATTAAATTTTCAAAAATAAATCGTCTTCGATATTTGTTAAATTAATATATAAATAATTGGAAAGTCGCAAGTCGAAGTCTTACTGAAAACATTTATTCACCGACTGATGACGAACAATTATTTAAATGTAGCCGTAAAATACGATCGCCGATTGCACTGCTGCCTTAGACAAGGTGGGGACGGCCGAGTACAGTCAAATTAGAAGTACGTGGCCAGTAAGTGGTCTGAAATATGATCCTTGGTGATCACCAACTCTAGTGTAAGGTTAGCCTGTATTTGCATTCTTTCCAAAGTCTTGGAGTCCTGAATGCCAATGACTATTCGATCCCGAATGAGTTCGTCTCGAATATCACCAAAATTGCATGTAGCCGCCAATGTATGCAATGAAATAATAAATGCATCCACTGGTTCTCCCGGAGCTTGAACACGAGCATTGAATTTATAGCGCTCAAAAATAACATTCTTTTTCGGCTCAAAATAGTCTGTAAATTTTACTTTTACTTCTTCGAAGGTGTTGCTATCGGAATTTGGCAGGATTTGAAGCAATATTTCCTCCGACTTCTCTCCCATAGCATAACATAATAATAATAAATATCTTTTATTTTCGAGTGGATAACAACAATTTTTTCTTTGTTCGTCTTTGACGATAAATTTGCCACCGAAATATATCGGTCGAACCTTTTAATCCATGCGGGCCATTTCTCTGGTTGGCAGAAGTCGAATTGTTCCGGAGGCTTCAAATAAATGGAAGAACTTCCCTGTAACGCCTATGCTGGATTCCCGCCTTGCGCCATGTTGTTTAACCTCACTTATAGCCTTTTCGATTGACCGCACTAGTGCGCACTCAGAATATCTCGTGTTATTACATGAGGCAGACATGAGGTTAAAAGAAGATGCAAATACACTGAGTGCAACCGATGCAAGTGAATCGAAAACAGTATTAGTTTCTTGTACGTGTCTAATTCTTATTTTTCTAGCACGATGAAATATTTGTTGATTCCGCGAAAAGAAAACTTATCTTGACTCTTCCGCGGGTCCCACTTTCTGACACCATGTATTGGGAGTGGTTTTGAGGGCGTAAAATAATACGCGTGCTTATGTCGCCATGATCTCGGGCTACGCTCTACGCGTGCTGTACGCTGTGTTCGGCTGCTCGCACCACAGGTTCGCACTTCGCACTGGCGTGGCACGTTCAGTTATTTGTATTTGTGTCCGCTGGCTGCGTTCCACAACAAATTACATGTGCGAGACTCTGCAATTATGACTGACGCTTCGGTTTTTAAATTTTAATTTGAATGCGGCTTGAACGTGTCATGTTTACTAGACAGTCTGGCAACAATGTGGTCAAATATGCTCGAGCAGATGATTTTTCGGCGCATGCGCACTGAATACGGCCTTCTTATACATGATTACCCAGACTAATTATTGGAAATTATTACAATCCACCAACCTTCGACGTAATTAGCCATGAATACGAAACAAGTCTAAAAGATACTAGTTTCCTGATACCATCAGTCAATAAATATGGAGACAGGCGAGACAATATTGTACTCCCCACAATCCTTAATATGATTCCGCCTGATCTAAGATATCTAAGACTATATTGGATTCAGTGGAAAAACTTTAGTGACTTTTAATAGTGAGTGATGTTATACCAGACTGTTTTTCCACAATTTGCAATCTCATTTGAAAACAAACCTTTTATGAGCTCGAAGGAAATCCAGTTTTATCAGTGATATCCATAAATAAAAATTGCAAACAAAATACGTGTACAGAACTAAAATGCTTACCTCATTTTCGCTGGGATTTTCCTACAAGATTTTCTGAATTTGGAGTCGTTTCTGCCTTGGTTCCTGACTATGTTGACAAACATTCCTCCCACGCACATAACCTTTAGGAAATCCAGTTTTATCAGTAGTGTCCGTAAATAAAAATTGAAAACATAATACGTGTACAGAACTAAAATGCTTACCCCATTTTCGCTGGGGCTTTTCTACAAGATTTTCTGAATTTGGAGTCGCTCGTAGCTATGTTAACACATTTCCCTAAGTTTCCTGCACGCACATAACCTTACAGCGTTTTCCACTGGGTGCACCGGTGTACACTCAGGATATCTCGTTTTACTACATAAGATGGACCAAGATGAAAATACACTCTGGGGCGTGTTCGAAAATACAGGGAGTAAGTATAATAGCGTTTTCCGCTGGCTGCACTAGTGTGCACTCTCTGTATCTCTGTATTCTATGGTGTGCACTGAGTGTATCTTCATCTCGGTTCAGCTTTATGTAATAAAACGAGATAGAGATATCCTGAGTGCACACCGGTGCAGCCAGTGGAAAACGCTATAAGAGTTATACCAACAGAGTGAATAAAGTGAAAAGCAAAATATACAAAATGATTTATAGGAGGGCGATTCCACGAAAATGTCAACCTGACTCTAGTTTTGTAAAGATTTTCTTATGGGAGTAATAAATATTTTTTTCACAAGAGAGTAATATAAATTTGTTTAGTATACCTGTGGTATACCTTTACTTTTTAATTGTAATTATTTTATCAATAAAAAAAGTCTATTAAAGTTTACCGAAATTTATACGTAGAACATCGTAAAAAGTTTGCAAGATGATTCATATAAAAAATAATATTTTAAAATGAAGTAAATCATTATTGGTTTTATGGCTGGGAGAGGGTTTTCTTTTACTATAATTTTGAGCAAAATAATCTGAAATGTTTAATGTATTAAAAAAGGAATTGTGAATATTTATACTAAGAAATGTTTGTCGCCTGATTGACGTTCATGCGAAAAGTTTGTTTAATTGATACATATCCTAATTTTCGGGCAAACAGTTTACAGAACGTTTTAGTTTTTTTTTTTTTAATTATTTACATTTTCGTATCATTTTTAACATAACATTTTGCACTGTCGCCTGATTGACAGGAATACTGTCGTCTGATTGACGCGGTTTTCTAAATATTATAAAAGAGCCGTTGCAGGACTAAAAATTTGCAAAAAGATTTAGATGAAGTGCACCTTTCAATCTTCAAATTATTTTACAGAATTCAAATAACATTTATAAATTTAGAGAAATATATATACAGTGTGTCCCAAAAAGTTTTATACAAATGGAGAAAAAGTTTATCTTACATTTCACAAGAAAAACTATTCTTTATAAAAAGCTCTGCATGACTTGTAGATTCATAATCAGGTACAAAATTTTTAAAAAATTGGCTGGAATACAGGGAAAATAAAAAATAATGATTTGGACTGAGAACAAAATACGTTCAAACTGTAGTGGAGAGCAAAATGTTCATTGAAATTGTGATTAAATAGCAAAAAATTATGCACACTTGTAGATTATTGATTTTCCCAGATAAAAATTGATAAAGAAGGTTATCAATGTTTTATAAAAATAAATTATCTAACAATTGCTGAAGTGTTTATTTTTTAATTTTTATCTGGGAATATCAATTATCTACAAGTGTGCATAATTTTTTGCTATTTAATCACAATTTCAATGAACATTTTGCTCTCCACTACAGTTTGAACGTATTTTGTTCTCAGTCCAAATCATTATTTTTTATTTTCCCTGTATGCCAGCCAATTTTTTAAAAATTTTGTACCTGATTATGGATCTACAAGTCATGCAGAGCTTTTTATAAAGAATAGTTTTTTTTGTGAAATGTAAGATAAACTTTTTCTCCATTTGTATAAAACTTTTTGGGACACACTGTATATAGTGACATCTATAAGCATGACGTATAAATCCTGTCGCCTGATTGACGCTTACTTTGTACATAATATTTCATTTATAAGAAACAATTTTTTAAAACATTACAAAACATTTTAACAAGTACATGGTATGCTCTTCTATCTGCGATTAAAAGAAAAAGTATTAATTCTTATTATATGTGTAAAATTTAAATATACTACTTCAATAACTGCTATGTATGTCGTCTGATTGACGCTGGAATCGCCCAGGAACCATGCACATTAAGGTTACAGTATTCCGAAGGTACCGCCATTCATTTCCGCGGCTTCGTCCCCCAAATTAAAAAGGAAGCGATGAAACACTAAAGAAGAAAAGGATAGATACATAACAAGTTACCGTTGCTAAGGAGTTTATGAATGAATTTGATTAACCCCAAATTAAAAGAGATAGAAAGTTGGCGCTACCCACGGGGCGCTACCTTCTCGATACAGTAACCTTAATGCACATGCGAAGCCAGCGCCACCAATGACCATATTGTGCATTAGTGGTATGAAAATCACGGCCGCCTAGATTAATGAAGCACGAGTGCTTTAAGCGAAGAACACATACAGGGATTTTTTCTTTTTTGTATACATATCCCCTATGTATACTTAAAAAAAAAACGAGTCAACGCGTTGTGTAATTTTTGGTAAGAATAGTCAGCTGTGGAAAATCAAGTTATGAATGTCAGTTAATGTCAAATTAGTAGCAATTAATTTTTAATTTTTTGAATCAAGACTTTTTCTTGAAACCGATATGTACAGTAAAGACGGAAGAAAGGAATGAAGGACCTGCAACAACAAGAAGCGGTTAGCTCCATTTTTGGTATTTTTGTGTTAAGTCCATTTTCTTGTTAAAAATATTTTTTGTTTGGTGCAAGATTTCCTAAAAGTGCCACAAATGCAGCTAACCTCTACTTACTACATGTCTTTGTTTTGTTATTAAGGTCCACCTTCTACTTGCAAACAGTAAGCTAAACGATCTTGAAAAACACGCACAGCATTTCTGAGAAAATCAGGGTTCAACTCATTGCATTTTCTACTTATCCTTTCTTTTAATTCGTTTAAATTTTGCATTGAATATTGTTGTAAATTTTTGACTTCAGATAGCCCCAGAAAAAGAAATCGTTAGGCGATAAGTCTGCAGAACGCGGTGCCCAGAGTATGGGGCCGTACCTTCCTATCCATCGTTCTGGAAATCTAACGTTTAGAAAGTTTCTAGCAGCATTTGTGGAATGTGGAGGGGCTACGTCCATTTGAAACCATGGCTCATCGATGGCCAAATTTGACAAAAATGACAGTTGTCGTTAGTGTGGCTCTCTCTGCACAGTTTTCACTTAAACACATACCGTTGCCATAGTTACCACGTTAATTTTGACATCTAATTTAAATTCGAATTATTTGTTTTATTTCAATTTCAAATCACAAATAACTATAATATCTATATTACTTTTTCATCATCAAAAATGCGAAGGTGTTGTGTAATTAGGTAATAGCAATCCAGAAGTTACTGTTTTCTATCACAGTTTGCCTGCAGACTTTGATTTAAATTTGAAATGGATAGATATTTTGACAAATTACACAGGTACTGGGTGTCTCCATAACGTACGGAGGAGATTGGAAGGGTGATTAGAACATCAAAAAATAAGGTAACCTCATCATATAAATTATTTTCCAAAAGTCAATAATAAAGGAATTATAAGCTCTTGAGGATCCTTTAAGTTATGAAACTAACATTTTAAATATACAGGGTTAGTTAAAAGTATGGAAACGGCCATTTATTGCCGTTAATATTCATTTTAAGAAATATGTACTTTATGAAAGTTTTTTAGGAAATTTTTATCTACAATTGAGAATACTTGAATTTTTTTCTTCTTCAATTGTTTTTGAGTTACGCCTATCTGCGTAATTTTTTTAAATGGAAACATTCTAATTTTAATCTACCGTTCGGTAGAGTATTTTTTTCTCTTTACAATAGTATTCTTATTTTTTTTTAGAATTGAGTGGTTTCTGTAAAAAAAACAATATTTCAAGTATTCATTTCCCGTCGTGCGCGCTTATTAGCGCCAGGTCAGGTACATCTAAGTAAGCGATAAACAAACTCGAGCGACTAACTTTATCAGTGGTTATTGTTTACGTCGAATTCAATTGCGTGTAATTTACTGCTGTTAATATTAACAATGGCGAATTTAAATGAACATGAAAGAATTGAAATACTTATGATGCTGGGTTATGGAGATAGACGTAGAAGTTTACAAGACGTTTGTTATTTATTTAATGATGCGCATCCTGATAGAAATCCAATTTCTAAATCCGTTGTTAGTAAAACTTTGAAACGTTTCGAACAAACCGGCAACGTTAAAAATTTGCCAAAGAGTGGTAGACCGAGAACATCGACCAGTGATGATAAAAAGCTGGATATTTTATTGGCTGTATCTGAAGATCCCCATTTATCAATCAACCAATTAGCGGTAAATCTCAATATTTCACAGTCATCAGTCGTTAAAATGTTAAAAAGTGAAAAGTATAAACCTTATAAGGTACAACTTGTACAGGAATTGACGGAAGATGATTTTGATAGGAGACTTCAATTTTGTGAAGAAATGTTAAATATTTGCAATAATAACGAAAATTTTGTTAATAACATTCTTTTCTCTGACGAAGCTACTTTTTGCCTTACCGGTGAAGTAAACAGACATAACTGCAGATATTGGTCACCTGTCAATCAGTTTTGGTTTTTGGAGCACCATACGCAGTATCGCCAAAAAGTTAATGTTTGGGTTGGCATTCTAGGTGGTCATATTATAGGTCCCTTTTTCATCGATGGCAATTTAAATTCGGCTCTGTATTTGCAGTTATTGCAAAATCAAATTATACCTGCTTGTGCTACGCTCTATCCTCATGAAAACAACGAAAACCTTCCCAATAACAATATCTGGTTTCAGCAAGATGGCGCCCCACCACATTATGGTTTAAATATTCGTCAGTACCTTGATAACGTTTTTCCAAATAGATGGATTGGGAGACGAGGTGAAATTGAGTGGCCAGCCCGTTCCCCTGATTTAAGCCCTTTAGATTTTTTCCTCTGGGGATATGTAAATAACAAAGTTTATAAAGATAAGCCCGATGACATCGAAGATTTAAAAATTCGAATTACCAGGACGATACAAAAAATTCCCCGTGAATTTTTAGAGAATTCTCTTCGGGGTTTTGTAAATCGATTGAGTCATTGTCAAATTACAAATGGAGGACAATTTGAACACTTAATTTAATTTACTTAGTTATTAGTTTTTTTTTGTTTTTTGTTTGTTTTTTTTTTGTTTTTGTTGTTGTTTTGTTTGTGACCCATAACTTCACTTTTGTCTTAGATCTACCTAACTAAGGGTCAGTTTCATAATAGAATTTAAAGGAACCTTTAAAATAAAGTCACAATCTGATGTGTAAACAAATGTGTTTTCATATTTGTTTTGACATCTAAAAGTGACCTTAGTTTATAGCCTCCTTTAAATTCCATTATGAAATTGGCCCTAAAATAAATATTTGAACCAGTGTTTTCAATTTCACAAAAAAGTGAAAAATGTTTTTTTTTTTCAGAAATCCCTCAATTCTAAAAAAAAATAAGAATACTATTGTAAAGAGAAAAAAATACTCTACCGAACGGTATATTAAAATTAGAATGTTTCCATTTAAAAAAATTACGCAGATAGGGCTAACTCAAAAACAATTGAAGAAGAAAAAAATTCAAGTATTCTCAATTGTAGATAAAAATTTCCTAAAAAACTTTCATAAAGCACATATTTCTTAAAATGGATATTAACGGCAATAAATGGCCGTTTCCATACTTTTAACTAACCCTGTAGGTATAAGGCATATAACTGCGCGTTTACAACGTATTTATTAGATCCTCCCTCCTTTTGAAAGTATAGTTTTAGGGGGTAACTTTTCAGTATTTTATTCCTAACTTTTAATTTTTACATATTTCATCAAAAATTTACGAAGAGAATATTCTTTAGATTATTTGGCATAAGAAGGCTCTCTTGTTGCATTTCGATAAACCAAACCGCTTTCGAGTAATTGAGGTTTATTATAGTTAGCATACGTCCATTGCATTTTGTTACCATAAAAAATTGAAAGTAATCCCCTCAAACTACCCATTAAAAGGGAAGAAGGATCTAACAAATGCGTTGTAAATGTTCAGTTAGGTGCCTTATGTCTGAGTTTCATATATTAGTTTGATAACTAAAGGATTCAGAAGATGTTGCCAAAAGAAAAATACGTTTCATCCCTTATTATTGACTTTTGGAAAAAATGTATATGAAAATGTTACCTTATTTTTTTATGTTCTATTCACGCTCTCATTCTCCTCCGTACATTATGAGACACCCAGTATAATTAATTCTTTGTATTAGTAAATAGGTAACAATAAAGCTTTTCATTCTGTAGATACTGCACTCTTCTCAAATTATTCGCTGGTTTGCTGCAATCACTTTTCTGAAGATAGTTTTTCCATCACGTGAAATCGAAAAATGTTAATTGCAGGGACTGTACCTTCTATATTTAAGATTTAATAATTGTAAACACAACTGTAATATTCATTATTAACTGTATTACAAATTATTTTAGCTTCCCAATGGAGATCTAAGTCTTTCTGAAAACATTATTCCTCAAATTTCTGATGCAAGCGCCACACTTTCGTTATTTAAGGTTTAATTAATACAAATACAAGTAAAATATTTATTATTAACTATATTACAAGACATTTTAGTTTGGTAATGAAAACCCGAGTTTTTCTGAAAATTTATTTCCTCAAATTTCTGATGCTTCTACTCAAATTACAAACATTACAACTGAAAATAAAGCTTATACTTTAAAGACTGCATTGCAGCAGTTACATGGAAAATATGTACAAATATTTCTAAATTTATGACGTAAGCAACAGAATCCCTCATATTAATCAAAATCGAGATCCAAATACTGCTCCATATACAGACACTCAAGGTGTACGCCTATCATGCTTAATCCTGCAATTTCCTCATTTTATTGCTGATATTCAGTTTAGCTCAGCAAAAGCAGGCCTTGCTGGATTAACAAAAGAGACAGCGGAAGCTCTGATCTAATACTGAATACGAGACTTAAACTTTTATTATACAGGGTTCTTTAAAAGTCTGGAAACGGTCATTTATTGCCGCTATTATTCATTTTAGGAAATTATGTCCTATATGAAAGTTTTTTTGGGAAATTTTTATCTACAATTGAGAATACTTGAATTTTCTTTTTCTTCCATTGTTTTTGAGTTACGCCTATCTGCGTAACTTTTTTAAATGGATACTTGTTAATTTTACTCTACCGTTCGGTAGAGTATTTTTTTCTCTTAACAATAGCATTCTTGTTTTTTTTTTTAGAATTGAGGAGTTTCTGAAAAAAAACAATATTTCAAGTATTCATTTCCCGTCGTGCGTGCTTATTAGCGCCAGTCAGGTAGAGGAAAATTAAACAGAGAAGACCCTCACACGTAATACGTTCGTACAAGTCTTTGCGATAAGAAAGAGGTGTTTTGGTTTTTCTTGCTGCACGCGAATTGTAATCATTATGTAGTTTCATTGTTTACTATAAAGTTTGTCCCATCAGCAGTTTCTGACGTGAGAACTAACAAATTTGGATGACACATCGGTTCTTCTCTAATTGATTTCACTCTACCTCTAAGTAAGCGATAAACAAACTCGAGCGAGTAACTTTATCAGTGGTTATTGTTTACGTCAAATTCAATTGTGCAATTGACTGCTGTTAATATTAGCAATGGCGAGTTTAAATGAACGTCAAAAAATTTAAATAATTATTATGCTGGGTTGTGGAGATAGACGTAGAAGTTTACAAGACGTTTGTAATATATTTAATAATACGCATCCTGACAATTTGAACATTTACTTTAATTTACTTAGTTATTTATTAGTTTTTTTGTTGCTTTTGTTTTTAATGATAAGATTGTGACCGATAACTTCAATTTTGTCTAGATCTACCTAACTAAAATAAATATTTGAACCAGAGTTGTCAATTTCACAAAAAAAACAATTTTTTTTTCAGAAAACCCTCAATTCTAAAAAAACAAGAATACTATTGTAAAGAGAAAAAAATACTCTAACGAACGGGAGAGTAAAATTAACAAGTTTCCATTTTAAAAAGTTACGCAGATAGGCATAACTCAAAGACAATTGAAGAAAAAAAAATTCAAGTATTCTCAATTGTAGATAAAAATTTCCTAAAAACTTTCATAAAGAACATAATTTCCTAAAATGAATAATAACGGCAATAATGGCCGTTTCCAGACTTTTAACTAACCCTATATATTAACAAGAAGTTTTAGTTCAGATGCGGTCGAATCAGTTTTTGCAAATATTCGGCTTCGTGGTGGGTCAACTAACTTAACAGATTGTAGAGCAGTTGAGTATACACTTCGCCAAATTTTAAGAAGTGGTTTCATGAAAAATGTCAACAATAGCAACAGCACGTCTGAAATAAAATATGCCAGCACTGCAAAATTTGTAAACACTGAATATATTGACAAATTTGAAATCACTAGTACCTTAAATGAGGTCACAATTGAAAAACTCGAACGAATGAGATATTTGAAGGCAGTTACACAGGTTTCCATCAAATTGAATCTGCAGCAGTTGACTTTCTTTGTGGTTATCTAATAATGAAATTTCACATATCTATGAACTGTGAGATATGCCAATTACCTTTACGAGAGAATTCCTACGATAAAACTAACCCCTTGCTTGACTTAATTTATAATCAGGATCGTGGTAGATTAAATTGTCCCACTGAAAAATTTGTTGACTTAGTTCAATATACATATATTACAAGTTATCTTAAGTGCCTGATCCACGAGCGAGTAAAATTTATGAGTAAAACCGACAAGTAGAACCGCAGTTTTAAAATGCGCGTGTTTACTCACCGGACCAGTTGCTTGATATGTATGTTGGGAGTATCAATTTAAGAAGATTTAAAAGTATTAATTTAATTAAAAATCGATGACTCCCCTACTGATAAATTTCTGAAATTTGCGGACACAAAATGTAAGAAAAATGTAACAGTACCTATATGAGAAAAAGGAAACCCCTAAAATTAAATTGCTTTATAAATTTTTCCTTACCGTGTTTCATTTTCAACTTTGGAATTCCAGTTTTTGTACCATATGCAGACAAAAATTATTCTTTTGAAAGTACAAATTGAACATAGTGGCACATAACATAACACCTAGGTTTGAAAATAACTTGACATTCTTGATTTTGATATTATTTACTTATGGTTATTGATTGTGCATCCGTAAATTTAAATTATTATAGCACAAAAATAAAGGACCAACACAATTAACACCTTGTTGATATTTGCAATTGAAGCACAAATCACTTATATCTATAGATGCTTAACGCACGTAGGCGGCTGGATTTGTTACTCTGGTGGTTGGAAGCGAAAGTATGGATTTAGCACGCGAAATTTAAATTTCAGCTTTCTTTGTATATAGATTTAATTGTTCAACCGTTCAAGAAAATACCGAGAACACATTTACCTTTATATTTAGCTAAATAATTGCGTCTTATTTGGTGTCTAATAACTTTGACCCAAGACTTTGACACATGATTCACAAATCACAAATTATATTTGAAATTTTCCATGGAAACGGAATAAAACAAGATCGTTTACCGTACTACCAACTTTACATCAATTGTGAATTGTGGCAAAAACTATCACACTGACATCTCGTGTTTGGAAGCGTAGTAATTTCCTGGTCCGTGAGTCTGTCATTTAACTTAAACGTCTATAGTAACCTCTGATAGTAACTTAGTGGTTTGTGGATTGAAGTTTTGCACCATTGACAGATGACTGTAGCGTGGCTCCCTCTTCGGCACGGAAAAATGGCTCTGAACTGAGAACGCGACCAGCCGGATCAAGCATAGTGTTGTTCTTATCGATATTTACGTCGAATCGATTCAACATCGATTTTCAGCTAAAAAAATCGATAACATCGATTCGAATCGGTATTTGTTTGTTTCTGTTGTAAAATTTCAGTGAATCTAAAAAAAATTCCTAATAATATTTAAAGTGAGAACACGGTATTCATAAAAATATAATAACAATGATAGTGACAGAATAATTACTTTTTACAATAAAATATTAATAAAGTAAAGCAATCACATTGAAAATTTTATTTGTTTTGCTTTTTCGTGAAACATCTTTGCCTCTTGCAGTCGGAAGTCATGTTGTTTTCTTAACTTAGATTGATCAGATCGACATATAAGAAAAAAATTACGATACGTAACAAATAGGTACAACCATTGTTTATGTATTAATAGTTAGTCAACCTAGTCTTCAGAATGTGCTGCCATCTAATAACTGTTGATTAAAACAAAATACATGAACGGCATGTGTTTATAAAGTTTGAAACTCGGCTGAAAGAAAAATTATTTTATCTGCTGTCACTGAAATCTAACGAGCGGCTAAAATCTCCGCACGACTTCTTGTGGTGGGAGAGAATTAGCGGTTAATTTGAATTGTGCCTACGGAAGTTAGGATTTCGGAAGCTCTTAAATACATATTTGATCATAAGAGTAATTAGAAAAGACACTGAACAATTTAAATTAAAAAATAAATTGATTGATTAGGCTAAAATTTTCCACAAAAATTAATATGTTGAACCAAGTTCATTTCAAAATTACTTAAAATATTGTTTAATTTAAGGGCATAAAATATTTCATTATAACATACTGAAAAATTCAAATATTTATTTATATGTTATTACAAAAAATATTACATTATGAACAAAATTACAAATAACTTATAATGTTCAAGTTTTCAATTTCTGTCTACCTGTTTTTTTTTAGTTCTTTCTCTGTGGTTTGCCTTTTTCTTTTAGTACTATGGAAAGACATCTGCTATTTTTATTTGCTGATTCTGTAACTGATATTACTAAGGTCTAGTTTTACAATCGTTGAATAACTGTTCGCCGAATATCCTTTAATGTTCCTTCATATCTACTCACACCTACATGGGACCTTTTAATAATATTGAAAGTGGTATTGTTTCCTTCAATTTTCGGTATATTTCAGAAAGTGATTGTTGATCTTCTTTAAAAAAAATACATCTTTCAAATTATTTATTAAATTATCACTTTTATTTTTAACCTTATTGCATGTGTTATTTTTTATACTTGATGTAATAGGTGCAGACAGCAAATATGCTTCTGGTTGCTCATTTTCATTACAATAATTATTTTTTTCGTAAGTATTATCCCTAGTGATGTTCTCAACAAGAGAGTGAATATGTTTACAAAATGGGTTTGTACTCACATTTTGCAATACTGACATTAATTTACAACATATTTGTGTTTCTTATAACAATATAAAATTTTTCTTTGGTATTTAACTGATACGTGTTAATATTGATTTGATTGATATTGCAATCAAAAGTTAACGATGCTTTGTGATGATTTATAATTTTTGTTATATGGCAATTAATCTCTCCTGTAGTAATTTTTAAAATTCTTTCGACCGTCTTATCATGAATAAAATTAATTGTGGTCTCTCATCCAATCTCTGTACTTTTCTACCTTCCAGACAGAAATATCTAATTACTTTAACATGGATTATACAGGATGTCCCAAACCCTCGTTTGAGACTGAAACAGTATATAGAGAGGCGCAAAAGAAACAACTTTTTTCAATACTTTTCTTCCAAAAGTCAATAATAAGGGAGTTATAATTCCCTGAAAGAGGGATGAAACTTATTTTTCTTTTGGCAACATCTTCTGAATCCTTTAAGTTATCAAACTAATATTTGAAACTTAGATATAAGGTACCTAACTGAACATTTACAATGCATTTGTCAGATCCTTCCTCCCTTGTGACATATCAAGCTGTAAGATATGGCGAATTAAACTTCAATTTTACTTAACTACTCAAGAACTGGACAATATTTTAATGTAAATAACGTAATAATTTATCTTCCATGGCCTACCTTTATCAGAAATTTATTTGGACATATGTTATAACCCCAAGGGGACACTTTTCTATCCTATACCGAACTGTTACACGCTCTCTAACCAATAGAATTTAAATAGGGAATGTACCATGAATGGCATGTCATTGAAAAGGTAATTTTATAGAGAATTCAGTAATGTGAATATGCATGTCCGAAAATTTTATTTTAGCGCCCTCTTTCGGGAAAAAAATTGTTAAATAATCCAAAGTGTGTGATAACTCATATGAAAGCTAATTTTAATAGTAATTCGCTGCGCGAATTGAAATTACGTAAAAATATTGAAAACTGACTAATGGCGGATTTCACAAACGTTACTTAAATTTAATTAAATTTAATTAAATTTAATTAAACTGTAACAATTTTTTCCCCGAAAGAAGGCGCTAAAATCAAGTTTTCGGACATTCATATTCACATTACTCTATAAAATTACCTTTTCAATGAGATGCCATTCATGGTACATTTCCTATTTAAATTCTATTGGTCAGAGAGCTGGAAGGTAGGGGGTGACGTATGACGGTTCGGTATAGGATAGAAAAGTGTCCCCCTGGGATTATAAATCGACCTATTTTTGCGTTTTTTTCAAACAAAAATTTTCTTGGGAGATATTCAGTTTGTTTCGTTGTCGTTGGGCTACCTGTATCTGCACGAAAACGAGAGCCTGTGTTTAATTACTTTAGTTTTGGAACATTTGAGACTTTTGTTTTATTTGTTATAACACTAAAATTTACAAAAATATCGTACTACAGTCGCGGACAAAAAAAGTTTACTTTTTTAAGCCAATTTTATAATATAAAATTTTTGCTAGGTTGTTGTAATTATGAGCTGATATTTACGGATGACAAAAAATAAATATTACTGATTGTAATCCATAAGTTTCAGTTCATAATTACAACCACCAGGCAAAAGTTTTATATTATAAAATTGACGTAAAACAGTCCACTTTTTTGTACGCGATTGTATATTTAAAAAAATATCAAAATCGCCTGCATTTTGTTTTATTTTTATTTATCGTTTTACATTTATTTAAAGAAAAATTCATTACAAGATCCTATTTTTTTGTTAACTTTCTGTGAAAAAATTTTTAATTAAATTTTCTTATTTCTCCGTCACAAACTATTTTTAAGAGTGTGTATAAATATATTGAGAGTCCCTCGACATGTGAATTCCAGAATTTTTATTTTTAAATCTATTTACATGAAATTTGAAAAGTATTAATTAAGCAAAAAAAATGAATTTTCCAGCAAAATATCGAGCATAGAGTGTTCCATTTAAAACATGTAGAGTGCCGCAATGGAAATAGGATCCAAATGGTTCCAGTGTCCACCAATAATTTTTTTAAATTTTCATTTGCTTTTGTTGTGTTATAAATATTTTGTCATATAATTTTAATTTTTATCTCTATCGGTTGCCGAGTTATTTGCAGAAAACCGAAAATCGCAGAAATTTCAAAGGGTGTTGTTGCTCATTTAGGGCTTTTTTGGGCAGGTAAAATAATTCCGTGTTCACCGTAGGGTGAACTACTAACCCACAAAGTTTCAGTTTTTCTCGAATTTTCGGGTTGGGGACTTTCTCTTGTTAGCGGCAATGTTCGTTAACCTGAATTTATAATCCATTTTTTACATCGTACATCGTAATGAATGGGAAAAATAAATTTTCTAAGTCCAGGGTTTCTTCTCAGGCTCTTTTCGCACATAAAATAACTACATTTGTTCCCCGAAATCCTAAAAAATTCGACGAGAAATTTGAAGAAAATGTGACTAATATGTATTATGTTCACAACTATAACGAAACTCGGTGAAATACACGGCAACACCACAGTGCAACACAGCGCAAACAAATCAAGACGGCATTTATTGGAAACAGTTGATGAGTGGAGATTCAAACCTGTTAACGTCTGCTGGAGTGCTACACTTCTAGTCCATCGCCCCCTATCAATCTTGGTCCAGAACTAAAATTAATTTCCGTCGGTTGACTAACTAGACATATATAAGCAATGGTACAACCCACATAGCACAAACATCTAGGAGATATCTAATGGATTAGGGATGTTCGGTTCTAAAGAAAAAATCGGTTTTAGGTTTACCGGTTTATTTTTCAACAGGTTTAACTGGATCAGGTTTAACTGAATAGAAATAACCGGTTTACCGGTTAACTGATGATAGTGATGATTTTATAAGGATGTAGTAATCTATTTAATAAAAGATTTCGTTAAGTAAATATTTAATTCCAGCTGACCACAAATCGATGTTATAAATATTCCCTGAATCCTAGTAATGACAAAACTTTCACAGCTCACTGAGGATCAACTATTTTTTTTATTTGTTGATACAAAAAGCACAACAACGAACAAACACCAATACAAACAAACACTTCAACCAAGGTAACCAACCAATCATTGCACTGCTCCCAACTTTTATCACCAACTCGAGTAAAATGGTAAAACGTCACACGGTCGTAACACGAAAAAACCGATAGTCGGTTCCAAGATTCAGAAATCGGTTCTCCGGTATAAACCTAATTTTTGAAAAACCGGTTAAAACCGATTTTTCATAGCGGAAAAACCGGTTTTTGAAAAAACCGATACTTTTTGCGCATCCCTATAATGGATGCCGTTCACATCCATGTTATGTCCAATCCATATAAAATATCTACTGAATATCTGACAAATATTGACTGTGAATATCAAATAATGGATATCTAGTAAACATTCACAATGGATATAGAAGAAAAAGTAAACAATGTAGGTACATTATTAAATACTTAAAAAGATTGAAATGTTTGGATATTCCAAAATGTATATAGTAATTTTGAATCATATGATAGTTAAGAAAGTATACGACAAAATGATATAACAGAACCCGCAAGGCCGTTTCACGGAAGTTAGAAGGAGATAGCTATATAAAAGTTCTTTGACTTATATAGTATATAGTATGTACAGTATATAGCATATAGTAAAAAAATGAACTGTAGATCTTATAGGTAAGTATACTCACTGCACTGGCATAACGCATATACAGCATCAAACACATATATGCATCAAAACAACTTTGAAATTATAGGTCTGTTCCTGCAACGTTCTGTACTAGTTTGAAACTGTCAAATATATTCGCCCATCGAATTAATCACCGCTTTCACCTTAATCACCTTAAATGTGAAATTTTGATCGGCGCATGCTTCTGACGGTTTCGAACCAGTCAGGGAGTGTTGCAGGAACAGACCTTATATTTGGTCTTTTTATTTGCTATAATACAGGACAGGTTAAAGTGAGAAATGTTAAATGTTGAGGATAAAAAGAAATTTTAAAAATATCGATAAATCGAATATATGTTTTTAACGAATCGATATTCATTTCGGTGTCATCGAATCGATGTTGCATCGATACATCGAATCGGTAAGAACAACACTTTCAAGCACGCAAAATTGCAAAATTCGTCAAACGTTTCTCTAACTACCGAACTGTACCATTGCCATCTTGAAGTAAAGGCCGTCAGGTTACCGGCTTTTGTTTCTAGTAATGTCACCGTAAGAGTCTCTCGTTGCTTTAATATCTAGTCTTTTCGTGTGTTTTTTTACTTTTTTTCGAGTGTTTTTATGTTAATTGTTGTTATTTTTATGTTTTTGGATGTTTTCGTGTTGTGTTTGGTTAAAAACTACGTGTTTGTGTTTTAATTAGTTGTAGTGTTAGTTTTTTAAATAATTTTATAGGTTAAACATTATTTTTTAAATCCTTGTTGTGTTGTGTTTTTTGAATTTCAGTTGAAATAAATACTCAAGTAAGATGAATATCATTTTCCACACCTACTATATTAATCCCATTATGTTCCTGTTTCTAGAAAATGCCAAACAAATGCTGTGTGCCAAACTGCATGTCCAACACAAAAAGTGACTCCTATATTCCTACTTTTCGCTTTCCGAAAGAAGAACCCATGCACTCCTTATGGCTAAGGAAAATACCTCGTACTGACTTTGTTATTTCAAAGAAACTCACTTTCGGGACGAGTTTGTAGTCAGAAGTCATCAAGTAACAAAGGATGACGGTTATTACTGTTTACACTTTTATTTTTACTCGATGATGAAAAACGCATGTTATAGGGTCCAAATTAACTTTACCAAGACATCGACTAACCCTTAAAACTGTGCTTCGGCCTCTCCGAAGTTCCTTCAGTGAAACGTGGAAATTCAAGTGATAGATAAAACATTGGCCTATTAGTCTAAAAAGATTAAATTTATTAAAAATATATATACAAAGTCACTTACTATGTGTAATTCGGAGAAATTATTCATCGCCACATCAATCGTGTAGTCGTCACATTTAAACCACAAAATTATTAAGGCCCAGTTTTACAATCGTGGAATAAGGACGGAATAACTGTTCGCCGAATATCCTTGAATGTTCCTCCATATCTTCGTCACGTTATTCTAAGTATAATGCTTATCCGACATTGTAAAATCGGGCCTAAATAAAAATAAAAAAAATAAAAAATATTTCTGGCTATTCCTATAGTATCAGTAGTGTCTTAGACATTCTTCTCGCAATTCCACACATAAAAAGTAAAAAACATAAAAGAAATAAAACATTTTCACAAATAAAAACATGCGCCTAAAGTAGGGTTATAGGTATATTTTCGTGAGTAACGCAGTTCAATGCCTGGTTTAAAGGCCCAAGCAGAATGCAACGCCGTTATGCGCCGTTATCTGTCAAATGAATGTTAAATATAAAGGTTCAAATGTTATTGTACAGAGTGAACGACGTCAAGCGGCGTTGCACGCAAAAAGTTGGCCAACTTCCAACTTTAACGGCGCCAAACGTCATAAAGCATAACCAAATATAACTTTCATCATTGCATTTCCATCCGGTAATTTTTTGTATGTATACATATGCAGAGTGTCGCTAAATTCCGTGGATATGGCTTGACCACCGATTCCTGGGCTCAATATAAAATGATTTAGCTCAACTTATCTATATCCAAAAGTGCTTCGTTAAGTCGGTATTCTGCTTCAAAGTTGTTGAAAAAAAAGTTAATTTTCCTTATAACAAAAGAACGCTTGAATTAATTTGGATGATATTTGGTACGATGATTAATAGTAAGGTAAATCACATTTTCAGATGGTTTGAGTAATTTACATTGGGTCGCTAGTGTGAGAAGCAGGGTTGGCATCGAACAGATAATAGGTATATTCGTTTTAGATGACTTGGACTGCCACAAGTCACCTACGTCAACGAAATGTGCATTCGTTTTAGGTTTTCGGCCTGCCGGTTTTGACATTGACATATTCATTTTAATTGCCACTACGGCAACGCTGGTGTTGACGTAATGCGCACCTACTCGAGACTAGGGTCTAGTTGCGTCAGCCGCAAGTTAACCTTAATTTTTAGTTTTATTTGAGTTGTTTCTTACTGCGGATATCACATATATAGAGCGAATTATGTATATGTTTGTTGCCAAAACATTCCCGCTGTTTATGTTCATAAGTAAATACAAAATTCTATGCCCGAATTCATAATACTTTCTTGAGACTTCTTTAAATAAAACCGGCAGAAGGCCATTATGCTCATAATAACAAATAATACAAAGTCGTAATGTAAAAATGAGTTTAATATGTTAAATTAGTGAGCTTGCGTAGTTATTAATATCAAGTCAACACAAAATCTATTCGTTTTAGATAAATTTCTGGTACAACCACAACTTGACCTATATGTGCACTAATTACTTGACGATGACGTTATTGTGGCAAACCCAGGATTTTTAAAACGAATATACCTATTGTAATAACTCTCTTGAGGTTAGGAAGGTAATAAACGGTGTTTTTTTTAAATCTGACGTCGAAGTTGGCCATGAACATTTATTGTGAACCATCAAAATATCAAAATGACGAAAAAACGATTTTGTTCGAAAAGAAATCCAATTTTATTTTCGAAACAAAGCACCAGACAGTGACAGAGGTTTCAAAACTTGTGGTATGTGCAGAAAAATACTTTGATATGGCCAACTTCGACGTCAGATTTAAAAAAACACTCGATATTAATTAGTCAATTTTTAGAATGAAGCATTCATTAAGAAACTTTTTTTAATCTTTGTAATTTTTGATATTCTTACGATTTAGTCATAAAATAGAAAAATCTAAGAGGTTGCAGCGTTTCTTATTGAAAACAGGTACACTATAATAGGCTGCATACAAAAACAAATACCTGCTACATGCATAAATTATTTTTTTTTCATTAAGAGGCATTCATTAGTGAACTTTTTTTATCTTTGCAACTTTTGATACGTGTTACATAATTCGCTCTATATATGTGATATCCGCAGTAAGAAACAACTCAAATAAAACTAAAAATTAAGGTTAACCTGCGGCTGACGCAACTAGACCCTACTCTCGAGTAGGTGCGCATTACGTCAGCACCAGCGTTGCCGTAGTGGCAATTAAAATGAATATGTCAATGTCAAAACCGGCAGGCCGAAAATCTAAAACGAATGCACATTTCGTTGACGTAGGTGACTTGTGGCAACTCAAACCATCTGAAAATGTGATTTACTTTACTATTAATCATCGTACCAAATATCATCCAAATTAATTCAAGCGTTCTTTTGTTATAAGGAAAATTAACTTTTTTTTCAACAACTTTGAAGCAGAATACTGACTTAACGAAGCAATTTTGGATATATATAAATTGGGTTAAATCATCTTATTTTGAACCCAGGAAGTAGATATAAAAAACACACCCTTTTTTCCCCATTTGAAATGCATTGACTTCCGGTCCAGTTTTCTGCCTCATCTGAGCCTGTGGTAAAGAGTGCATGCGGCGCTGCTGCTATTTTCGTTAGTTCGGAAATTATCCGCCAGATGGCGGTGGCGTTGCGTCGTTGGCGCGTTAGTTCGGAAATTGTCCGCCGGCTGTCGCCACTGGCGCTTCGCTGCGAAATTTTTTCCTCCGTCCGGAGAGAGATTCGAACCCGTTCCTCGGCGTTCGTGAGGCGTCCACCTAAGCCGCTCGACCGTTGGGTCAGTTGCTCGTATCGGTTCGAGATGTGTAATAATAACGACGCGCTGCGAAGGATGTCGTTTTTTTTTTCGTCGAACACATGCGATGTTGGTTGCGTCCGGCGGTGTCCATCTGCTGACGAATTACGAAAGGACGATCGCCGGCGTCCATCTCGGAGACGTCGTGTCGTCGGTGGGTTTCTGTAAAAAGAATGGCGCGCGCTCGGGATCATATAGATCGCTGCACGGAGAGCGGCGGCGGCAATTTCGAAAAAATGGGTCCTCGGGGCGTGCGCATTTCCGCGAGCAGAGGCGGACGAAAACGATACCGATGTGCGTATTAAGAAATAAAAGATGCGTTTTGCTTACGTATGTAGTTTATTACTATGAAAAAAACTTATATTCTTAACTTGATAAAACATATTTACAAATTACATTTGCGTTAGTCATGGAACAAATACTGTAATTGTTTGTGTGATGCAGGCAAGATGAATTTGTTTTGTTTAAATTCGGACAGTCAGGATCGGATTCCAGGTTTACGATTTCTATCGCTGGTAAATGCTCTTGGAGAAAATTTGTTTTTTGGTGACCTTTTACGTAGATTCGCTGATATCCGTGTGTAAATTGATGAAGAATATTCTTCACTTGTCTGTAAGGAATGTAACCGTCAGAGTAGCGTAGATAATGATAATTATTTTCCAACCAAATAATTTGTCTTTTATGTTCCTTTTTTAATTTATTGAAAGGAACGTCGGGTGGACCGAATACGAAATGTGCTATGCCACACGCGTCTATGATTACCATTTCTTTTACCACAAAACGTTCCAATTGGAATCCTTCTATGTCAACAACTAGCGATTTTACGTTTGCTTCTTTCTTGTACAATTCGTGCTTCCGGAGTAGAATAGGGTCGAGAATTTTCGATAATTTCTTAATACGTTGGCGGAAACGGATTCTGTCGCGTGCGTTTTGCATCCAGTTATTGTCTTGCTCTTCTTCTTCATCATTCGCGTTAAATTCTATTACAACGGTCGGTTCTTTGGCAAATGTTACGTTTTTCTTCATAATTTCGCGTACACTCACCGCTTGATGATGCAAACGCAATGACTGAGCGAGAAAATGCACTCGGCCTCCTTTCGTTTAGAGTGGAGGGGAAAATAAAAGCACTCATTGTTTAAAAAAATATATTTCAGACAATTAAATACATAAAATAACATATATTTTGTTTAAATTATATCTCTAACTATATTCGTTGCAGGGTTATATTCAACGATCTTGTCGTGGATAATTAGACAGTATGCGACCATATCCGCCTTAAATTTCTGTTCGCTCTCTAATTCTAATTTAATGTCGACAGTCGAAGATTTTACGGACTGGTTCTGTTTCGAACAGTCTATAACGTAGAGAGCTTTCTTTCTGAATTCCGCCAAATTTAGAATCGGTTCGTTGCCACGTCCGTAATAACTGTTTTGAAAATCTGCGTACATCAGATAAGCAATGCCAAATTTATTTCGAGATTTAAATTTTTATACGGATAACTTTCAGAATTGAGATGTAATTTAATATTTCGAATGTGTGTGTGATCAAATTCTGACGCGTTTTTAGTAGGTTTGTCTTTTCTAGCGTCTTGGAAAGCGACGATAACATACCTAGGTTTTTCTAAATTCGTAGACGTTCTTATTGGCTACACATCATTAAGGGTTGGGCGCATGCTTGGTAATTCATGTAGTTCCCATTGCCGATAAGGAATGAAAATAGATTTTGACTCTTGTAGAAACTGTAGCATTTTCAATTTCATCTCGTCGTTGAGCGTAATGTGCGGCACGTGCCATTCGATTTTTTCTAAGCTTATGCTTGCCGTTTTCGTTCCCGTACTCATGTAACAATTATTGTCACTTCTGGAACGAAGTAATATTATTTCTTGTTTGACGTTCATTATGATTTTCTTGTAGTCCTCGCAGAAGCCGAGCAGAAATTTTAACGGTATGCATGCCATAAATTTAGCATCTAATAAAGTCGGATGCTGGTCCTGAAAGGGCACCCATCCGGCCACTTGTAATACTTTACCTTCCGCATCGTTATAGGATAGGTACACCGTAATGGTAGTTGTCACGCCTACATTTCGAACTTTATCTATTTCCTTACCGTCGATTTCGTATCGGATCTCTTCAAAAAGGAACGAATAAGGGTTATTTGTCAGACGACACTCGCCGGTACCTTCGTCGCTCGGCTTGAAAGTTCCCTCGATGTACAGATCGTCGTTCGTGCGGATAGGTGTAAATATCTTGATGATTGATTAAGATTCTCACTTCGTCGTTGTTGTTAAAATTTTTGTACGTCGGAGAATACCAGTGAAATTGCTTCTTAACGATAACTTCGTCGAAGTCGAGTCCTTCGGATAGATGCAACATTACCATCGATATTTTTCACTTTATAGCCTAAACTTTTCAAGAACAATATATTGCTCGATGTTAACCTTTGGGGAGCTGTCTTCTGAATGATGAATTCTGCGGGCTTGTTTTGTATATTATTACTGCTACCGTTATTTTTTGTCGTGGAAACGCAGGCCCATCACTTCACGTTTGCTTTTTCAATTCCAGACTGATTCGAACTTGAACTTGAACTTGAACTGATCGAGTAACGACAACGTAATGTTATCGATCTTGCGCACTCTTACAGGTAAACAGACGATGTTGCTGGGATTAATGTTTATGCTGTAACCAGGATCGACGGACGGTGAAAATTCAAAAACCGTATGCGATATCTTTTCGTTGTAAAACGAATCGGTAGCAACGTTACACTCCACACGGATTGTCGTCACCTTTATAATTTCCACTGGTAAATCCGATTGATGTAATAGATTCGGTTCTAGTATTTTCGGTGAGAAGCCCAACATTCGGCCTATCGAATCTGGTTTTTCAAAGTCGATCTTAAACACGCACTTAATTTCACATTTTAGCGTATTGTTGTTCGGTTTTAGCGAAAGCGTACTATTTAGTTCTGTCTGCAGGTATTTCTCCAGATCCTCCACTTCGTAGGAGCCCGTTGGAATTTCGATAATCTTGCCGTCCCCGTAATAAAATTTGTTATTCTTTCGCTCTTCAACGTTAGGCACAGTATTGTAGGTGTAAAGACTTAGTAATCCGATTTGATATTCGTATCGGGGATCCAGTTCGATAGGCGGGTAATAATTTGCCGAAAGTACGGTACTGTTGCCCACCAACGTGAACGTTCTCGACATGACTGGGTATTTTTTTGCCCTCTTTATGTAAAAATTCTAAGCACAGATGTCCACAATTGTTGGCGTTGAATTTTTAATATCTCTTGTGATTGTAGACTGCCCTCGAAATATAGAATCACTTCCGACGGCGGCGGAAGATTTCCAAAACTGTCGAAATACAGCACGTGTTTATTTCTTTTAAAATAAGCGACCCAGTGCGTTCCGGGACCGTTTTTCGAATCTAAATTTATTATGCCACTTTCGAATTTACGAGGTTTTCTAGGTAAATCGTCACGCATAAAGACGCCTCTGAAATGTGGCACGTTTTTGTTTGCAAATTTCGCCAGATGGAAATCGGTCAGGGCTGTTCGGGGCAGTCTATCAATTAGTTTTTTTGTTGTTTCGGTTGACGAATGTAGAGACCGAGTCCCTTACGATACGGTTTCAAATATAATCCGTCGCCCTTCTTTCCCAGCGCGAAAGAAGTAAACTACTTTGCGTTCAAGGACAACGAAGAAATACTGAATCCGGAGGATGCAAAAGAGAATTCGGTTTTCATATTCGACGACGTCGCTTGCGATAAGCAGGATAAGATACGAGATTACTTTAGTATGGGTCGTCATAAAAGGATTCATTGTTTTTATCTCTGTCAAACTTACATCCAAATCCCTAAACATTTAATTCGCGACAACGCTAACTTTTTGATTTTATTTAAACAAGACGAGACGAATTTGCGGCATATATTTGAGGACCACGTATGCATGGACATGTCATTCGATCAATTTAAGTCGATGTGTGCTGAGTATTGGAAGAAGAAATACGGGTTTATTTGCATTGATAAGGAGCATGATATAAAAGACGGAAGATATCGTAAAGGATTTGACAGTTACATACTGATATAAGCGTCGCTGCATCCAGGCAACTAAAACAGTATCGAAACAGCTTTACAACCGGTAACTGATCGGTAAAACAACTGTCCGGACAACTAAAACAGCTTTACAACTGCTCGGAAACGGATATTAACCGGTGGAAGAACTGGATCAGACAACTAAAACAGATTTACAACTGGTTTTAACTGCTCGGAAACCGGCCAATTGGTTTAAGAATGGACAAAGAGAAGAAAATGAAATTGGAAATTATCAAAGCAAGTAAAGCAATAAGAAACAAGTATCTGGCTTTGAAAAAAGGTAAATTGGAACGAGACTATGAGCTGGCGCAAAAGTATAAACCAAGTCTCTCAAAGAGTTTGAGCGAACGGTAAAAACTGAAAAAGATTCCGTTAATTACTTACCTGTAAAGAAATCTGCCGACGATAGCTTGGCAGAACCGGAAAGAAAACTGCAAAAGTAAATTGGTCTTCCACAGCCCAGTTTTGTTGAATCGGAAGCTGCTGCCGGATATAGTCCGCTTTCGGACGTTGTTCCGCTTTCTTCGGACGTCCAAGAACGACCCAGTTTTGTTGCCGGACAACAACAACAACAACGACGACTCAGTCTTCCACAACCCAGTTTTGTTCAATCGGAAGATGTTGCCGGATATAATCCGTGTTCGTCCGAGGAGGAAGAAGAAATCGATGAAGAGAGAAGACTTTCCGATTACCAAAATTTATATCAAATAATGTCTTCCACTCCTAGAGACGAATACCTTAAGATGTACGATCCACTTCCCAGAGGATACATTGATGGTTTATTACAAGACGTCAATAATGAGTACGACAATGTGTACTCATGGGCGAATCGGCGATAGCGACGTGCAATTAAAAAAAAAAGATTTGATAATTAAAGGTGTTACATATATTGGCACACCGGGGCTTTATGAATTACTCTTTAAAAAGCAACCGATCGGTCATAAGAACGAAGATCTCGAGAACTATCATCATATACTAGATCGCACGCACGCTCACAGAAGAGGCAATGATCCGGCAGGGCAAATAAAGGGAAGTCGAAGTGAAAAATACAGAAATATAATTCAACCGTTGTTCGAAAGAAGATCTCGCGCTAAAACTTGGAGCGGTAAAGGATTAGAAATTGAAAATAAACCATTTCAGTATATATACTGGGATAACATCAACGAGCTGGTGGATCGTCTGAAATTGTTGAAGGCTTCTCAACACGCGGGACACACGGGCCATAATAACGAGATTATTGCGATCATCGAAGAACTGAAAGAAGCCGATGTAATAGAATGAGCGTCGATAAATTAGGCAGAACAAAACGCAAAACGAAAACAACTCGAGGACCTCCCGGTTTAGAATTTTCTCTCACAAGTGATAAACATTATGATATCGGGAACAAACGACTGCGCAACGTCGGCTCGAGCATCAATCCAAGAGACGCGACCAATAAAAAATACGTGGACGAGATAAAGGAAAAAATCAAAATACGGCAAATATCCCTTTAGTCACGGTGACCTCTTACGGTGACGTCACGTTTCAACCTGATGGCCTGGACACAGTAAAGGCGTGTTCTTTTATTCAGCCAATTGATTTAATCGCTTCATCGGTGTGACGTCATCGATGAATGTCAAATAAGCCACCGATAAGCGCTGCTTAAAAGAACAATTAGCTGATCAGTGGTGTTGTTGGTAATTGGAAAACAAATAAATAACCTACAAAGATGGAAACATTTATATATGTTAAAACTTTAAAAATGGTTAATTCATCCTCTGATGAAGAAATTGTCAGCGAATCCGATGAAGAAATTGTCAAGAAACCCGAAGAAGATACCTATAGAACTGCTGTATATATTAAATAAAGAGACTTCAAAATATCATTGTGTGTCAGAGTACATGGAAACCGTTGTTCCTACTTATACAATGGACGAGTTTAATAGCGTTTTCGATTCACCTGCACCGATTGCACTCAGTGTATTTGCATCTTCTTTTAACCTCATGCAATAACATGAGATGAGGATACTCTGAGTGCGTACTAGTGCGATCAATCGAAAATGCTATAAGTCACATTTTAGACTTTCCAGAGTATCAATAGAGGTACTATTCTGTTAAACTAATTTTAATTCGAATGTTACATATAACATTAGTCTTTTTAACATGTTTAAATTGATTTTGTTGTCAAATGAAAATTAAATGTTTTATTTATTTCGCAAGCTTCTTTAGATATGCACATTGATGTATTTACATCACTTACAAATGATTTTAATCCCGAAAAATTTGGCGATGAAAACAAACATGCTGGGCATATATAAATGAGTCTCTCGATGTATATATATAAATTTATTGGGCATTAATTGAAGATCTAAAATTAAATTATACACATGATGGACCTGGTCGAGCACCTATTCCGATAGAAACATGTTTATTGTTAACGATTTGGACATTAAGTATTGGAGAATGTTTAAGAAGTATTGGAGATCGGTTTGGGGTAAGAAGAGGACAAACTCACTATTTAATCATTAAAATGAGCAAATTATTAATTCAGAAAAGTCATAAATATCTTTCATGGCCTAAAAAGTCTAAGTCGCAAAAGAATATAAATGGATTTAATTCTTTAAGAGGTCAAAATAGTTTTCCTGATGTGTTTGCCTGTGTAGATGGAAACCACATTGTAATACCTGGACCAAATAAAGATAATTCATATTATAATAGAAAAGGTTGGCATTCTATAATAGTACAGGGGAATATGCAATTACGAACAAAAATTTTTGAACATTTATTGTGGATGGCCAGGTTCTGCACACGATGCAAAGGTATGGCAGAATTCTTCAGTGTATAAAGTATTATGTGAAAACAGTGCAGAATTGTTACCAGTAGGCACATATTTATTGGGAGATACAGCCTATCCTCTTAAAAAAATTCATTATAGTACCATTTAAAGATAATGGTTACTTGTCACAACAACAACGCAGCTTCAATAAAAAATTGAGTAGTACAAGAGTGATAATAGAAAATACATTTGGACGATTAAAGGGCTTATTTTGGCGATTAAGGTATTTAAACATTGTAAATATCACATATGCAAAATATTTTATTACTGCGAGTTGTGTGCTACACAATATACCCATCGACGATAATACTCCATATGATACTGATAATAATGATTTCGAAGAATGTAGAGCACAAGACCAACATGATCTATTGGAAATTGAGGATAATGAGGCGGTACAGTTCCGGAATGCACTTATGAGCAGAATTTGTTAAGATGTAATATAATTATGCCTTTTGTTTTTATAATATTTTCTATTATTTGTAATACATTCAGTTCTATTTAAGTGTATACAATGTTTTGAAATCAAATAAACTGAAAGTGAAAAAACAAGTTTATTAATTTAGAAAATAAATATTCTTTTTAACAAAACAAACAAAATTCATTTCAACAAGAACCAACTTTAAAAATAAAATAGTTCTGTCCCATACAAACAACTTAACGAACATCACTTTCTTTAACATTTCTTGTACAAGTGCTGGTGCATGTCCTTGAACACTATGGATTTTTTGTAAGTGCACGTGCAAGAGTTAGTATTGCGTCAATTTCTTTTTCTTTTAATGCTTTTTTTTCTTCTCATCTTTCCCTTAATTGCTGTGCTTTCTCCAGCTCTTGTTTCCTTTGTAATTCTTCCTTCTTGTCCTCTCTTTAATTTCTCAGCCAAATAACATTGGAAAGAAATACCTAGTAATTGAAGTACATTAATATTGGGTGTTATAGAGCATTAAAGCAAGTAAAATTTACTAGTCAACCAAATTAATTTATTTGGTACCTACATTTTCCTTATAGGGACCGTGCGCATGCCTGCGTTCAGCGACGCCTGGCGGTGATTTATGCATTAGTGGTATGAAAACATTGTTTTTAGGTTAATACACCTGTGACACGTTGAAGTGACGTTATTAACGTCACTCTGTAATTTTTAATTTTGCATTTACAATGGATGTTGAAATATATTTTGTATTTCGCTCTATTGTTTACAAACATATTTCAAGAAATGAATTAAAAGGTCGACAGTTGTTTATTGCTGGTCATGTATTAGACTTAGTGAAAAATTGCAATGAAATAAAAGCAAAAGTCATCAGACAAACTTCAATTTCTTTGAATCCTTATAAAGTGTCTTTACAGGTAAGTAACATTACTAACTTCATCAGCTTTTTATGTAATTAAAACAACATATTCTAGCTAAATAATGACAGACACGTAACTGTAGCCAATTGTGAATGCATCGCCGGCAGAGCGGCTTTTGCAAACACATATCTGCGGTTGTTTGTGCAGTAAATGAAGAAGATTCTTCGTCAAAAACAAGCTATGCTTGTACCTGGACAAAACCAATCACCTCTAAGCATATAAAAGAAAAATATAGCAAGGGTAAAAAATTTAGTGACATGTTTTCATCTGAGAAAAATTTTACAACGTATGAAGCTCTGGAAATTTCATCATTGAACATACCCTGTGGTTCAATGTTATCTGTTATGGAAAATGCCAGGTTGTATGCTATGAATACTGTGTTCGCAAATGTAAATCCAATCTGAATGTCTGTAAACAATGAAAGGTATGTTTCCTAAGAAGCGGGTGATGTATGTGGCCATCACACTGCATTTAGCGCAAAGTACTGCTTCTTTGGTAGTAGTGAGACGGGCAGTAACTATTCGTTACTTTGTATTCGTTACTCGATAATACCTGAAGTAACAGAGCAACGACTACTTCGAATCCGTGATCCAAGGACAGCAAGCAGCGCATTGTAGCGAGCAAGCTCGTAAAAATCGGTGCTAGTAACGAATACTTCTGGAAAAATACATAATAGTTATAGATATTGGAAAGTAACGAAACTTCCCACCATACTCAAATTATATTGGAACATTTGTTTAGGAGTGTCTACAGCTGACGCAGCCACTGCCCTTAAGGAAACATTCCAATATAATTTCCATAGAAGCAGTACCTTGTTATAGCTACAGTACAACGGCAGAATACATTGGCCATTTCATAGGAAACGAACCTTAATACATAATATATGTCATGTCATGAATAATACCATTGCCAACTAAATATTATAAGGTCCAGTTGTACAATGCTAGTTTAAATTTAAGCTGAAGCTTAAACCCATAACAACGATTATTTCAACAATCGTTGTTAAGGGTTAAGCTTTGGTTTAAAGTTAAGCTGGAATAACTAGTCCAAGCTTCTAAGCAGCAAATATTTTCGGCTGTGACGTCATAACAAAGAAGTAAGTTTCATACACACAAACTTATTACACAGGGCCAGTTTACAGAAAATTTAATTGCAATCAAATTTTAATGACGTTGTTAATTTTACAGTTCGCAATGTAATTCTTATGGGAACAATCGTGATTAGTTTAATTCGAAATTAAACTTTAAAATTATGTAAATGTTGGCTGCTATTTTAATAGAAAAGGAAGTTTTTTATTAATACATTTTTTATCAGTAGTCCAGCTTAATGTTACAAAAATATTATTATGTTTTATAAATTTACCTTATTTACCTTTAAAATTAAAATAAGTATTAATGATTCTGGCAGATTTTTAATTCAGTTAATTATTAAATTTCATCAACTTGTCCTATTGTAATAACTATCTTTCATGAACTGATAATATTCTATTTCGTAATGCACACTGAATTATAAAATACTGCACTTTAGAACCCGCTAAGAATTATCGTATCCCTTTACTGTGATGGCATAATGGCCTGGAGTTATTATCAAGATGGTAATGATATTATTTTTATATTATGTAGCAAAGCAAGTGCGCAAAACTAT